>SOMO01000086.1:231272-256409 GCA_028128575.1 Paedocypris carbunculus
ACACAAAAAAACACACACACACACACACACACACACACACACACACACACACACACACACACACACACACACACACACACACACACACACTGTATTTTACAAGGACGAGATAATACATTATACTGTAAATGTTTTCTATAAATAAACATAAGTGTTGTCAGCATAAAAATATTAAAATTACAAACTTTTAAAACTTGTATAAAAAGATATGTATTTTTTTCATACATCCTTATATATTGAGATCATAATATGATGTCATCACAAATATTTAATCAGCTTAATTGAATGATGCATTGTATGTGCAAGGAGAAGGGGTCTCACCAAAAGATTGACAGTGCAGCTCATACGGTTGTTGCGGCTGTCATCACTCATCACGGTGCGGTAGTCAAGGAGACGCTCGAGGAGGCCAGTCACCAGATTTACGAAGTGCTGCACCTCTGTCAACAGCTTTGGCCGACCCTGAGCGCATTCTAACAGACTGAACACACACATGTCAATGGTCATCTCAATATTTACTATCCAGAGTGTTTATTAATATTGATCAAATCAGATAAACCAACCAGACCAAACAATTGTTGCAAAAGACCATATATTGTTAATTTTATCCAGAAAGCTTTGATATATCTGAACACTGTGTGTGTGTTTTGTGTGCCTATGTCCTATTGTGCGCTTTGAAACAGTTTTTTTTAACTGTGAAAAGCGCTTTACAAATGGTCAGAACTTGAACTTGAACTATGTGTGTGTCTGTGTGTATTCGCACATGATCTGCAGCAGCTCCATGTATCGTGCATCTCCTCCTCCTCCTTCCACCTCGTGGTCGAGTTTCAGTATGATCTCGTTCTCAAACTGAAATACACACACACACACACACACACACACACACCTCACCACATATTCCCCAATCAAAGCTCTTAAACGTCATGATAACTATACATAGCACCCTTCCAAACAACCTAGTAAACTAATATCAGTAAACAAGACAGAAGACATATGGTGGGGACATCACCTTGGTGAAGTTTCCAGAGTGTGTGTGTTCACACTGCATCATGTCGAAGAATATGGGGATGGTGGCTCTGCGCAGCTCCTCCTCCGGGATCAGAGTCATCTCCAGCATTGGACCCACCATGCCCGGAATAAAACAGATCTTATTTCCACCTGAAGTACAAACACACACACTGTGTGGCACACTTATGTGGCAAGGTGCGTTATTAAGGGTGATGAACATGTAAACTCACCCAACTTATACCACATATCCCTGATCGCAAAACCAATCAACCTCCGCATGTCACCATACCTGAGAAAGAGAGAGACAAAAATCCAGAGAATGAGAGAGAAATGTTATTATTGTTTCTTTTCTTTGGTTTCTTCTGAAGAAACTTACTTTAGCAGCATATGTACACATTTAAACAGAATTGTACTTTAAAGAGAAAGGATAAAAAAGATGAAGAAAGGTTTACTGTATAAAATTGTATTGACCCTAAATGTCAAATCGAATGAATTCAGCGAACTAAAATAAACATGTAAGAAATAGAAAAATGAAAGCAAAATTCACTTGGCCAAAATCTTGTTTCTTTTGGTGGAAGAAAAATGCTGCAGCTGCAAAGACTCCTGGGAAATGAAGGCCACGGCCAAATGAAAGTAATTATTCCATAACTGGAGGTGACAGAAAGAAAGAGAGACAGAAAGATGATGACACATAAAATCATTCACATCACAATTCAGATATATTTAATGCACTTTACTTTTTTACAATTTAAAGCACTTCACTTTTACCTGAACTTCAAAGTTGTTCTGCAGAAACTTGCGGTTCATGGTGTCGGCGTATGTGTTGATCGCTCTCAGAAACACTCTAATTGGACGAAAACACATTACACTGAATAAACACAAATTAATCGAGTGAATCACACAATATACTGAGGAAAGACATCAGTACACCACAGCAGATCGACTCGCAAACATCTTTCCAATCTGTCTGATGAGAAAAGGAGAGGGGGAATAAAGCCATAAACTGACTTTTTTCAGTCTCTTCTTTTTGTTTTCTTCTTCTTACAGGTATCTTTTACAGGTATCTTACAGGTTTCTTCTTCTCTCAGGATCTTTTATTTTTTTGTTTCTTGCTAGAATTTTAGTTTTTAGCTTATTCACTTTTTTCTCAAGTCACTTTCCCTCTTATTTCTCTGCTGTTCATCTTCCCCTCCACCTTTTAATATTCCATCTTTTTTCTAGAACTCTTTTCTAGAACTGTTTTCTAGTGTTTCGCTTATTCTCTCTCTTATCTTCCAATTTAAACTTTTACTGTCTATTACCTTTTTGAATGGACGGAAAAGAGAACAGGAGAGTGGAGTAGGAGTTAAAGTTATACAAAGGCTAGAGATGTAGAGCAAATAGATAAATACAGCAAATCAATGTAAACTAGAAAAAAGTGGCAAAAAGAGGGAGACAGAACAAGCAAAACTGATAAAAGTTAAAATCCCACTCTCTTTTCTCTCCTACTTTTCGCATTCTATCTACTCAGCTCGATCCAGCATCTCATTAGTCCCACTAGTCTGAAGTGAAATCAATGTTAATATACTGTTTGCTGTACTCTGCAGTGTGTGTGTGTGTGTGTGTGTGTGTGTGTGTGTGTGTGTGTGTGTGTGTGTGTGAGAGAGTTTGTGTGTGTTTTGCTCACCGGTTTTGCACCATTATCATAGTGACCCAGTCTGAGGGATATACATGTTTACCAATTAGATCCTTGAATAACAAAAACGTCTCCATCAGAAAATCCTGCAACACAAAAAATCATGTTACCCACTGAATGAGAGAAAAAGAAAAAAGAAAGGAAAGAGAGAGATAGAGTGTGAGTGTATTTTGAGATGTGATTTATTTAGAGTTGTATTGAGTGTATTTAGAGTTAGAGAAAGAGAGAACATAAAGTCTCACCACCAGGTCAGATGTACCACTGAAAGTCTCGATGTAGAGTGAATAATGTGCATCACTCATCTGACTGAGAATTGCTGTCATGCAGGCAACCACACGAGACTAAAATAGA
Source organism: Paedocypris carbunculus (assembly GCA_028128575.1). Classification (NCBI taxonomy): domain Eukaryota; kingdom Metazoa; phylum Chordata; class Actinopteri; order Cypriniformes; genus Paedocypris; species Paedocypris carbunculus. The sequence continues at coordinate 234,304 of SOMO01000086.1, forward strand.
GAATGGGGAGATAAGTAGATAGAAAGAAAGAAAGAAAGAAAGAAAGAAAGAAAGAAAGAAAGAAAGAAAGAAAGAAAGCAGAAATAAATGCAGTTTGTGAGAGGTAAGTGAAAAGAGAGAGAAGTAAAAAAATTCAATGGATAGAATAGAGAATGGGAAAAATGACAAAAAGTGAATGAGAGAAAGAAAACCTTGGTTAGAACCAGAACTTGAGTTTCATTCTGATGATGAAACATTTCAAAGTATCTGGAGAATTGTTCAATCATTCAAACATAGAAATCAGCAAATGAAGAATGATGACAGAGAAGAATAATGGATGATGGATGGATGAGAGGCATCAATCACAGTTCTGAGTGAGAATCAATCAGAGACACACAATCCACCCATTCATCAATCTTTCTCTCCTTCTAATTCTCTCTCTCAAAAATTCACAACATTATAATAAATGCATACATTCAGAGTGTGTCCGCTGTATTACGCAGTTGGTGTGGCATATCCGGGCACAGACGGATCACTCACATAAACGACAACAACACCAACAACAACATCCCGCCATCATGCAGCTCGACCTGCACCTGTTTGGGCCTAATCTCACTCAACTCTTCACTCTCCTCATAATCCACACACACACACACACACACACACACACACACACACACACACGCACACACACACCTACACACACACACACACACACACACACACATTTAACATGTAGTAGTAGACAGGAAATAGAGATAAGAGAAGAGAGATAAAGAGTGACATAAAATGTAGAAACAGATCAGGGAGACGTGAAAAGACACTTATGACATCTGGTGTGTGTCCAGTGTTATGTTGTTGAATTATGTTTCTTGTGTGTGTGTGTGTGTGTGTGTGTGGGGGGGGGGGGGTCACCCGTCCTGATTTCAGTTCTTCTCTCCCTGCAGCTTTACCTTCATCTACATCTTTTTTTACTGCTACTGATTTTTTCTTCCATTTTATACCGCTCTCTCTCTCTTTCACTCCCACTCTGTGTCTGGTTCCACTTCTCTCTCTTTCTTTCATCTCCACCATCCTCAATGAGTTTTCACTTCCACTTTAAATCAAATTAAAGCAACATTTACTGAAAGCACAACCTCCCTGTCAATCTCTATCTCTCTCTCTGACACACACACACACACACACACTCACTCACTCGGATATGACCCAAGCAGGAGAGAAAAACCAGGACACATGGCGGGATTAATACACATACAGTCTTTGCCTGGGAGGGAGAGAGAGAGAGAGAGAGAGAGAGAGAGAGAGAGAGAGAGAGAGAGAGAGAGAGAGAGAGAGAGAGAGAGAGAGAGAGAGAGAGAGAGAGAGAGAGAGAGAGAGACAGGGAGAGAGTAAGAGAGAGAGAAAGAGAGGGAGGGAGAAAGGGAGGGAGAAAGGGAGGGAGGGAGGAGAGACTGAGAGATGCAAGATGCTCAATTCAGCAGTGGAGGGACAGAGAGACAGATGTGCATCTTAGAGAAGGATCATAATCACAGAAATACACACAGATGGAATAAAAGAGAGAAAACACAGTCAACCTCACACTGCACTTTATGAGAAAATTGCAGACAAAAAGAACAAGTGCAGAGCGATGAAGATCAGCTCGTCTGCAGACACTATGGTGAAGGTCAGTGAATTCTTTACAGCCCATTTAATCTTGACATTTAAAAATTGTTTTGCAGTAAAGCAGCTTTAAAATGTCTTAATGTATTTTATGTTGTAACATTTACGCAACCTTTAAACAACACTAGGCAGTTTCAAATGTTTTTTTTACTTATTTACTTAATGCATGCAGTTTCTACAATTTATTGATATAATGACAAGAACTTTGAGTTTTACTGAAGTTTATAATGTATCTATTATACCTTGAAGTGGAATTAAAGTGCGAGTAAATAACTGAACTGAGATCAGAAGAGTTACATCACCACAGGTGTTTAATAACTGTAATTACATAATATAATCTGTCTTACAAGCATCTGACCAACACAGACCAACCACTCAAGTAAACAAAGCTAACCCTGTGTGTGTATTCTGTAAAAATACATACATATATAAAAGTCTTTCCTTTTTTATTAATACGTATATATATATATATATATTAAATATATATATATATTTATATATCTTTCGCTCCCACTCTGTATACACACACACACACACACACACACATATAGTATACTACACACACGCACGCACACACACACACACACACACACACTATAAAGTGTGGGTATGAAAAGTATAAAAATATTAATGGCAGAAATAATGTGAATAAAAAACAGTGAGAAACTGAGAGAGGTCATGCTAGAGAAGAAAATTCTCTTAATTATGTTCTTTCATTAATAATTTAAGCTTTAATGTTCTTTGGGATATAAACATCCTCTCAGTTACACAACTGTCCAAATACAACATACATTTCCCAGATTGCACTAGGATAGCTCCATAAATTAAAATTGACCCTGCTAATTGTTTTTTAAAAAATACATTTCACTCACTCACTCACTCTCTCACTCACTCACTCAAATAAGTAAAGCAATTTTGGAAAATGTCAGAAAATAATACAAAATGGCCACCGTCTAAACTTCCAGACAACTTCCACAAAAATCAACAACCATTTTGATGTCTCAAACAGATGTCATATCTCTCTCTTCTCTCCCACCGTTGAAATCAGTCAAACTCACATCTCTAGTATTCCGTCTATCTCTCAAGTATTTCTATTGATGTCTATATCTGCCATTCTCTCACAGCCTACATTTGTCGACATCTCTATCTTGTATCTTTCATAGTTTCTCTCCCTAAATGTCCTACAGTGGAGATCATTTTTTCTACATCTTCATTATGTTTCATACTAACTTGTTTCTCAATATATCTCAGTGCATATCCTCATCTTTTCTCCATTCTTGAGTCCATATCTGCCATTTTCTCTCTGTCTGTGATCGTGTCTTTATTATACAGTTTACACACAAACACACAAACACAAACCTCTAATAGAACGCCACTTCTAGTAGATTGCCCTCTCATGAGAATGATAATAACAGTTCATTGGGGGTTTATTCCACAAAACGAAGTCAGGTACGCAGAGGTCGGTACACAGAGAAAATCCAGACGAGAGTAATGATCAATACAAAAGTAGAACAAGATTTACTTGTGAACTACTACAGATTTTCTACAGATCAAAAGTAAGCAAGAACAAGGCAAGGCAAGATATACATGACTAGATGACAGCAAAGACTTTTGACAAACTGGCCAAGAAACAGGTTTAGAGCTGGTGCTTAAATACCCAACATAAGTGCAAAAATGAAAACAGCTGGAACTGAAAACGGAATGAACGATCATGGCACAAAACCCTGTGACACGGAGTCTGTGACACCGTCATCCTTTTATGTGCATATATTCCCTACCTGTGTTCTTTGGTTATTTAGATAATTACCTTGTTTAAACATCTGTTGTCTCCTTTTAAGACAAATCGTTTAAATTTCTCCTTCTTAAAATGAATTTGGGCCATGTAAACGATTTATTTTAAAGTTTAAAAAGTTAAAGAACTGTGAACAAAACAGCTTCTCATTGCATTGGCCAATTTTTTTGACCATTCCAAGGAACGTCTCTCTCTCTCTCAGACAAGAACGCCTGCGTTGTGACGTAAGCAGTATGCCAGCACACATGGCATGTAGTTTTCATTTGTCTTTTAAAAGTGTTTTGGGGCAGTTTTTCTGCATTACTGTTCTGTTTTTCAGGCAGCGTAATGTTTGTCAATTGTCTAAAATGTTTGATGGAAAGGAAAAACTCACCATTAATGAACAGTGTGTTTGGGTCAAAGAAGATTTTTTTCGTCTCCGTGCAAACCATCATATTTCTGAAAGCAGTGACTTGACATAGAGACACCGTTAAGCGCTGTTGCATGTGCTGCTTATCGATCAATGCACACTGCTGCATGTGAAATTCAGAGAGTAAAACAACCATTGTATGACTTTGTCACCAACATGTTGAAAATGATATCCCCACTCTCTAGAACAATGCCCCCTCAATTAGAGTGCCCCCCTGCTGGAAGAGTTGAAAATTAGACCACCGTGGTGTTCTACTCGAGATTTTACAGTATATATATTCTCTCTCTCTCTCTCTCTCTCTCTCTCTCTCTCTCTCTCTCTCTCTCTCTCTCTCTCTCTCNCTCTCTCTCTCTCTCTCTCTCTCTCTCTCTCTCTCTCTCTCACACTCACTATGGTTTGTGTGAAGGACTCTCACATGCCACTCTCCACACATCTCATTAAAGAAAAGAGGCTTAACACAAAACAAGATACAGGACACAACACACAGAAGCTTATCACAGAGCTAAAAGAGATGCACCAGTCGGCCCTCCAGTCTTAATGTTTAAGAAACCAGCAGATTACACGTAACACTGATAGAGTGGGGGGCAATCTTAATCCGGATTCCGCAAAATTATCATGATGAAGAACATGTTTCTTTTAATCAGTTTAGTTTTGTTTTGTTGAGAATGCACAGATTTTTATAATCAAACTTATTATAACACGTACCTAATCATTAAATAATAAGGTAATAATAAATAATAAATAAAATAATAAATACAATTTATTATAATAATACAAATACAGTATTTTTTCTGGTTAAAATATGTCATGTATTATTAATATTTTATTATAGATTTAAAATAATTTAAATAATCTACAATAATATAATCTGTATTCCACTGTATGCATCAAAAGTTTAATTTTAAAAGCACTTTATTAAAGATTTGTTCATCTTATTAATTACCTGAATAATTTGCATTTTTTAGGTTGAAGGCTACAACATTCAGGACAAAGAAAGACTGGATGGCAACTAAAAACATCACTGACTAAATAATTTCTGACCAATGACGTTTCTTGAGTCCATTACCTTATCCAGTCCTGATACCAGAATCTCATCCAGTCATCCAAATCAACTTTTTATTTAAATGGCTTGCTTTAATGTGAATGACTCCACCCTTAAAGGGGGCTGAGCCAATCAGCTGAACTAATGGGCCGACGAGCAGCCAGCGCAAAAAACGGTGTTCCTCTGGAAGTTTCTCTGGAGGGTGGGCAAGCAGCACTTCCTCAGAAATGGGGTCCATTGTGCAGCATCGGCATCCAAACATCGCCAGGACTTCGCTCATTGCCATCTTTAAAGCGTAAAAATCTGTCATCCAATGGGCTGGCGGCAGAAACCATGTCTTTGGACCGGGTGACACGATGTAACATCGCTAAAGAGCCTGTTGCAAATCAATTAAGCTCACAAGAGAGGGAAGTGTACTGCCAAATCACACACAACCGGACTAGAAGGTGTGTAAAACACCACGCTCATTGCAATGGTGGCATTGTCATGCCCAAGACATTGGGAAGGGTGTGGACTGAGGGGGCGGAGCTAGAAAACAAATGCCAATTGGGGGTGGGGTTAAAAACTCCAGTTGTGGCAGAAAGCCCCAGCCCACTTGCCACCCCACCACGATCATGTCGAACTACAACATCCCCCAGAGTGTGCGTCAGCTGCGGCCGGAGACAGTCGCAGGCCCCAACTTGCATGACACAAGCATGCCGAAAGCGGCAGGTCTGTGCCCCTCAAGTAAGTGCGACCCTTCCGACACCTCAGAGAAAGAGCAGCTCGTCCCGGCAACTGAAACGGAATTCCGTTGTGGCACAACCTACTTATGCTCAAATCCCACCCACAAACCTGCAAAAAGCTATTTCAATATCACAACCTAAAAACACACACAATACCCAACATACACACACTACCACAGGACAAGTGAAGGACACAGAAATACACTCCATTACGTTGCCCTCAAACCCACAGCATCCAAAAGGGAGTGAGTTGCAGGCCACAGCCACACTTCCACCCAAACAAGGCTCTCATGTGACATCAACTCAGGTTAAACCCAAGCCTGCACCGCCTGAGCTTTTGATTGGCTCTCAAGCAAAGTCTACAACCAAAGTGCTGCCTCTTGATGCCAAGATCAAACTTGAGACAAAATCAGAGGCAAAAACTCATTCTAAAAAAGCCTGCGCAAATAAAAACAAAAGGTTCCCACAATGCAATGGTGTGCCGGGCGTCTTGCAAGAACTGTTGCAGGATGTGGAGGAGAATCTGCTGTATAATCAAGAGAAGATCAAGATTCTTCTCAATGTCATCCAGGATCTAGAGAAGAACAAAGCAATAAGTGAAGGGTAAGTGAGAGAGAAAGAGAGAGAGAGAGAGAGAGAGAGAGAGAGAGAGAGAGAGAGAGAGAGAGAGAGAGAGAGAGAGAGAGAGAGAGAGAGAGAGAGNGACACTTAGTTGCAGATTCGAACCTGCAACCTCTTGAACACAAGTCCAAGTTCCCATACCACTGGACCACAACTCCCCTACTGGACCACAACTCGCTTAGAGTAAGAAGAGAGAGATAAAGGGAGATATAGAAAGAGTGGGGGGACTATTGGAGTGAAAGACATAGACAGAAACAGAAAGAGAGAGCAAGAGGGAGACAGACAAAAAGACAGACAGAGAGAGAGAAAGAAAGAAAGAAAGAGAGAGAGATAGACCTAAGGGCTTTGACGACAGAGGTGAGATAGAGAAGTCATTTGTTTCATTGATGATCGTCATTCCTGAGGTGTTGCTCCGAGGCACGTCAGTTGCTGGGGGAATTATGGGATGGTGGAAGAGTGGAATCAGAAAATCAAACACGCTTTCATGAACCTGAGGACCTTAATCTCTTGCTCTCTTTCTTTTTGCCTTCTCTAACCCCTCTTTCTTATTCTCAGTCTCCTCTCAGTCTTCACTCACTCTTACTGATGAAAGCTGAATTTTGTTCTGAGACTCTCTCTGTCTCGAGTTCACACAAAATCCACTTCCAATAGGAAAAAAAATAAACTATTTACTTTGCTGTTCAGTATAGTAAAAAAGATAAACAAAATTAGGAAAAAAAGAAAAGAATTTATAAAAAATACGAGAGAAAAAATTAGACAAGACAAGAAATATTGAGTGAGATAGAGAGAGTGAGTGTGTGAGAGAGATGCATTCCTTAAAACAGTGTGTGTGTGTGTGTGTGTGTGTGTGTGTGTGTGTGTGTGTGTGTGTTTCAGGAGATGTTCCTACAGAACGGGACAGGACATCAATAACTGCCTCACCTGCCAGAAAACCGCCTGCATTATTTATAGGTATCAACACACACACACACACACACACACACGAAAATGAATACAGGAGTTTGATGTTCTTAATCCAGCACCAACAAATCTCTTTTTCTCTCTCTCCCTAGTGTTGAGCATGACTTTCGTGTTCAGGAGGGGCGTTATCAGAATATTCTAGATGCTCTTGAGACAGTGAAGCCTGATGGACCAAACCACAATCTCACGGCAACTCCCCACACATGCCCTCGACCCAAAAGTCGTGTGAGGAAATTGAGAAAGAAGTGTTTCTGGTGGCTATAGGACACACAGACACACACACACACACACACATACACACACACTGCATTTGATTGGTATAGAAACTACCTGAATCCTGGTATCATGAAGGATCATGGTACAAATAATGTTTGGCAGACACATGCACACACTTCACCCAGGCAATTAAATTACTGTAAACTATACAGAATAATAATGTACTAATGCACTTGATTTATCACACATATACACACTACCACCCAGGAAATTAAATTGTACTGCGAATTATAGAATAATATTGTTCATTTAATTGATTTATGTCCTTAATCTCCCAGCCATTCAAACTGACTGCAAAAATAAAACAGTGTTGTAAAAGTTCTGATGCAATATGGCTTGTATTATATTTCTTGTTTAAGTCTAATCAAGACCATGATCAAACCAATGAGTTGAATGTGGCAAATAACACAGTCTCCTGTTGTGTACTTGGCATAAAACGTGGATAAGAGATGAAGAAGATGATTATAACTCACGATGAGAGCGTGTTCGCGCCCCATGGTGATGACAGTGCAGTTTATCGTCCTCAGCAAAGATGACACAATGTCCCGAACATGCTGAAATGTGTCTCCCTGTGAGTAAGAAAAAGAGAGGGGGAAAGAGAGAGAGAGAGATAGAGAGTGAGTAAGGGGGGTGGGGGTGAGAGAAAAGAGACAGAGAGAGAGAGGTAAAGAGAGATAGAGGAAGGGAAATGATAAAGAGAGGGTGGAGAAGAAATAATTTTAATAAACAAATTCACACATTAAATTAGACAAAAATTCTCTCTTCAGTTATCCTGTTCTTCAAGACTAAATATGTGAGCGTGTGTGTGTGTGTGTGTGATTTTGTGCTGCAGAGGTGGATAAGAAAAAACATCTGTTCATCTCCAAAGAAAGGATTCTAAGAGCTCCGACTTGCTCTCTCTCTCTCACTTTATTTCTTAGTTTATCTTTTCTTTCTTTACCCCCCTCTTATAAAGAGGAAACATCTATCTATCTATCCATCCATCCACCCATCCACACATCATTGTGCATTTGTCTCTAATTTCACATCTCTCACTTTTTCTCCCTCTCTCTGATCACAGCTGTCCATAATCCCTGTTTGTCAGAACATACCTGAAACCTATGAGAGAGAGAGAGAGACAGAGACAAAGACAGACAGACACACACAAAGACTGAAAAACTGAGTGTGAGGGTGTGAAAAAGTAAGGAGCTTCATATTTTAGTCAATCAGCTAAAAGGCCACAAGATTAATGTCTTCTGTTTTATAAAAAAAAGACGAATGACAAAATTATGTGCAGTACAGTATTTGAATCTAACATCATGATAATATATTTTATTTTATTTTATTTTTTAATATAGAACAACATTTTAAGTACAAGCTGAACTCATTCATCATCATCATCTCTCTCTCTCTCTCTCTCTCTCTCTCTCTCTCTTTCTCTCTCATTCCCTCCATCAGTCTCTGCGTATAGAGAGTGTGATTAGTGGATTACACTTCAAAGACTTAGAGTGGAAATCGTTCCATTTTAATGATTAAAATCCTCTCAGGTTGGACATCGTGACATCCGGAAGCTTGATTAAAAGCATTTTACTAATCAAAGATTAAAGTCTCATCTATAAAAAATACCTGAAAATATTTAAAATTTCTCACTAAAAACATGAGGCACAATCAACAAAATAATAAAACTGTTGATCTTGTGATTCATATGTTTTGCTTTTCCAATCCTACAAAAATATGCTTTCCAAATCCTACAAAAATCACACACACGCATAGTGATCGGAGAGAGAGAGAGAGAGAGAGAGAGAGAGAGAGAGAGGGACAGAGAGAGAAAGAGGGAGGGAGGTGAAGCACCACCATTACCTCTCTACTATACATAATAAAATGTATCTGTCTTGGCATTTAATTGTAGATGAGTAATCTGACACGTGATTGGTTGGTGCACCTGTGAGCTGTTCTCTGATTGGTTCTCACCACATCATCACGACTGAGCACCTCCAAGATGTTGTTGAGAAGTTCCACACTGTTCCGCTTCTCATCCTGAAGTCCCTCACCAACGCCTGCCAATGCCCCGCTCAGCTCCCGGAGCATCATGGGTAATAATATGTCTCGGCAATCTGAAAATAAAAACATTTTCGGTGATCAATTTTAAGTGCACTCCATTGAACAATTACAAAGTATATATGCAATTTAGGTAAGATATCTGCTTAAAAAGAGCGCAGGGAACCTTGTCTATGGAAGAGTTTACTGCCCACAATCTCCGTCATGGACGACACTTTCTGTTTCTGAAGCTTGTCCGGTGGGATACAGGTGAAGAACTCAAACAAGAGTTTACTGAGGACACAACACAATAAGTACCACAAAGAGAGAAAATGGGAGAGATAGAAAGAGAGATAAGGGAAAGAGAGAATAAAAAAATGGAATTGAATCAGAATTAAAGCAAGATATTTATCTGTACATCTGTGCAGCACTTTTGTCCACCTCGGTGGTGTGTAAATGTGCTACTTAAATACATTGATTTAAATATTGATTTTAGTTTCAAATTGAAAGAGTTAACATGAAAGCAATGGTTTTAAAATAAAGACAACTGTGTAAACAACCAAACCATGTTTTGATAGTTGTGCTGTTGAGTTTGTTGTGAATGCAATTTTTTAAGATTTACCTGAGAAGTTTAGCATTAAAAACAGTCTCAACATCCTGCAGAACTGTCGGCAGATACTTCAGAGCTGCCACCTGTACCACACAAACACACAAACATGCATTCCTTATTTTACAAAGAGGAACTAAGTTCACTATATTTAAAACGTAAATTCAAGAATTCAAATTTTATGATTTTCCAAAGATATGATCATAGGGTCTTTTCCATCTATAGAGGAATTACACTCCTCAGCCTTTTGAAGTAAAAACTAATCTGCTGGAGAAGACATTTAGTCATTGGAATTTTAGATACAGCTTACAGTATACTTCACCATCATGGAGTGGTTGGCATGCACTGACGGCCCATATTGATTATTTTTGCTGTCCCCGCCACTTTCTTATGCGGAGCATTCTGACCACCACCACACAAAGTTACTATCGCCCCCACTTCTGACATGGCTTTTCATCTGTCCAAAGGTTTAGAACTCCTTTTTGCTGTGCAAGTAGAGGGGTCTCTTATTATGTACAAATATCAACTTGTTATGACCACTCGACCGACTTTCTTGACCACTTATGTTTTGTTTTGATTTATTTATTCTGTTATGTTTTTCACCTGTGGCACACATCCTTAATTTGTAAACGGATTTTCCCGAGTTTCAGTGTTCAGCGTCTCAGGAGTTGGATCTGTCTTCCCACTTTTTTGTGACTTCAGTTGGATATAATATTTTATTTTTGTATATGACTTAAACATTTGACTTTACCATTTGTCTATAACTTCATTTTAGACTATCTGGATTTTGTTTTACATTTGCATGCACATCAGTGTTTTGTAGGTTGTTTACTTGAACAGTTAGTACCTGCTGGAGAAGTGTTGTTGTGTAGTCGCTCTTCATCAAGTTGTTGATGGACTGGAATAAACTGGACAGAGACTCTTCAAATTCACCCTGCTCCTTCCCTTCATACAGTCTTGAGTGAAAGAGAGAGAGAAATTCACATTCATTTCATTCATGTTATCTATTACAAAACATCAACATCATATAAGGGAAGTCTTGGCTTAATAGTTAGAGAAATGGACTTGAACCTAGGTTTGAACCACCAAGTAATACAACTGAAGTATTTTTGAACAAGACAGTGATCCTGAGTTGATCCCCGGGTTTGTTTGTCTGTGTGTGAGTGTGTGTGTGTGTGTGTGTGTGTGTGTGTGTGTGTGTGTGTGTGTGTGTTTGTGTGTGTGTGATTACAGTTTCCTAGTATGGATTTCTACCATAGCTGGCCACTTTCCCTCATTTTACTTCCCTTTTAATCTCTACATTCTTCTCCCACTCAGACAGATGTTGGCGTATGCAAGGATAAATGTGGAGATTACACACAGTATTTACGGCGGAACGGCTGAAGAACAGACGTGATTACTGAAGCATTGTTTCTTTAATCCACACACACACACACACACACACACACACACACACACACACACACACACATCAACACTTGCATTAAAATAAGGCGACAAGGCTAAACCTTTTCCAAGAACTCAAAAAGCATTTTGTCCGGATTGTTTTTCCAGTTCCTGGCTTTAGCTAAGGCTTCTAGCTTAGAGATGCAACAAAGCCGGGGCCTTTTGCTGACAGTTAGGAAATAGATAGACAGACAGACAGAAACCTTTATTCATCCTACAGATGAATGAAAAATTTCATTATCACAGCTATAAATATACACAGAAAAATCTTTGCAGAGGTGAAATGTTGCACGTAGACAATAAGTAGACAATAAACATCTTGATGTTCATGTCACGTGATGTGACAGTTGTCTCTGGAAACATCAACTGACCGTTTCAGATTGACTCACTGTGAGTAAAGCATCCGAGAACGAACAATGAACTTGAAGATGTACTCAAGAGCTTTGAGTGTGCGAAGGATGGGTTCACACGCCTCTCCTCGACTTGACACATCTAAATAAGTCTTCAGTACAGACATCAGCTTCCTGCCGAAAGAGCGAGAGTGAAAAATGTGTGAAATAAAAAAAACGATAATGTACTTTCAAAATGTACATACAGAATCTTTCTAGTAACACACTCACAAACACAGGCAAACACACAGCACTGTGTAAGTCAGTGTAATGTAAAGAGAAAGGTGGGACACACTTGTAAGCCAGAGTGGCGCTGAAATGCTGCTTGATATAAGCCTCTAGTACAGTGTTAAAGTGCTGGAACTTTCTGTCTGCTATCAAACCGATGATGTAGATCTGAGAGAGGGAAAGAGAAAGCGAGAGAGAGAGAGAGAGAGAGAGAGAGAGAGAGAGAGAGAGAGAGAGAGAGAGAGAGAGAGAGAGAGAGAGAGAGAGAGAGAGAGAGAGAGAGAGAGAGAGAATGGTGCACTTATAAAGACACATTTTTTATTCACTGCATATGTATCATACCAAAGCATCAAACACCAAGATATCGTAGTCACTGGTTTGAGAGTGTTCCATCATGATGTTAAACAGAGCATCCAGAGTGTCCTGCAGAAACTACACACACACACACACACACACACACACACACACACACATTTTTGTGAGGTGGTAGATGGGGGTGTAGAGGGCAAGGAACTACATGCACACTTGGGGAGTGATAGTGACACAGACCTTCACAACTTCCTCCCCATCAATAAGTTTGAGCTCTTGCAAATTCTGTTTCAGCATTTCTGGGTGAGTTCTCCATTTCAACAGACCCAACAGACCCACTGAGTGAGAACATGTTAATTAATTTTCTCTTTTCTTTATGAGAGAAATAGCAACAGAGAAATATGAAAAAGAATGTTCAATACAACGTTGTTTTGTAACATTGACATGAGAATAAAAGAGAAAGGGTTAAAAGGGGGCACGACTGACCGTTCTGTGTGAGTTTGGTCGAGCAGACCAGAGTTGAAATGGTGAACGAGTCTCTGGAATTAACTGACAGCGCACCAACACTGCTGGAGCTGCGCATCAGTGTCGCCCCCTTGTGTCCATCAGTATGACTGCGCTCAGATGCCAGGCATAGGTATGAGCTCACCTCTTCCATGCGTTTACTGTCACCCTGCACACAACAGAGCTTCTAAACTTGACAACCGCTCTCGTTGCATTCAGAAATGCTTTGACGACTGTCAAAGTCAAAACCAATAGCGCAGAAGCTTTATTGTCATTCCAACCACACACAGCAGCACATCAGTAAACAGAGAAAAGAACGCACAGTACAATGATGGGAACGGGAAGGTATGAATATAATAAAAACCAGGGTTGTGGTGGGAGGAGGGGTCCCATGACATGACTAACACTGACCTTAAATACAGTGAGCTCATGAATTCCGTCCCTCAGAACGGTCCCGTCCTCTTTCATCAGACGCACAAAAGCCATAGCAAAGTTCCTCTCACCCTTATCCTTTGCTGAAACACACAGGGAAAATGTGAGCAAACAAAAATAGAGAAGAAAGGCCAACAAGAGAGAAAAAATTATAAAGAAAAAACAATGAGTGATACATCTATGAAGAGAGGTAGAAATGGGACAAGATAGAAGAGCAGGATACAGAAACAAATGTGGAGAGCGATTAAAAGATGAAAAGTAAAAAGAAAGGGTGAAAAAGAAAGAGATGGGGGCTGAGATACAGTGGCAGAGAGAGAGAGAGAGAGCGCGAGTGGTGTCATGTGACTTTAATAATGAAGCCATTGGAATAAAGAATCTGAGATCATGAGACTCACACTCCTGTGATGATCGGTGTCGGAACATGAATCGCAGGTGAATTCTAGGCATTTCCTCCAGGGGAATGGCCACCTATACACCCACAGATTAAATATGTAATTAAAAAGTACGTAGAAATGAACACATAGATGCATTAAATAAATAGTGACACATATTTTGTGTATATTTATGTTAATATAAAATTTGACTAAAACGAGAGAGCCATGATAAATGTACTGTATGCACTGTAAATATCTGTGTAACACCTGTGTATGTGTGTGCGTGTGTGTGTGTGCGTGCGTGTGTTTGTGACTAGTCACAATTTCAATGATGTTGATCAAATAAAATTAAATTTGCGACATACGCAACAGGTTTGATCAATTTTCATCAAACTTTAAAATCAAAAATCAAACTTTTCACCTTAAATGTCTCCATCCAGCGTGGCTGTTTGACCTGGTAGTAGATGACAGATTTATACTCATTGACGGGGCGATCTCCAGCGCCCAAACAAATGGAGTTCTGTATGAAGACAACGCGACTGCTATTAATCAAGCCTGGACACCAGTCAGTGACCGCTGACCTCATTTCACTCACCGCCACCACCTTCCCCTCCTCATCACACACCAGCATGATGACCTCCACGTTCTTTTGTGTGGTCTTGTTGTACTTGTCAAAATCTCCTGAATGCAGCGTGAGGTAGATGTCATTTCGGATGTCTCCTGGCATGATGATCTCCGGAAAGCCCAGTTTACGCGCCACCACCGTGCTCCGGTCCACAAGGTGTGGGTATTCCTTCCGGATCTGGACGATGTCTCCCACCAGGGCCTTCATGGTGACCCATAGGCCTGCCAGAACAAAGATCTTCAGTTAGCATTATGGTTTGCTTGAGACTCAACTTTTAGCTGTATTTTATGTTTAAATGTAAAAAATATACAAGTAAACGAAGTAAAAACATGATCTTTAATAATCAAAGACTTTTCAAAATGTACAAGGAAATAAAAGGGTGATAAATGAAAAAAAGACAAACCTTGACCACCGCTGTCACCTCTGGATGTTGTGACTGCACTCAGGAGTGTGTGTAGAAAGACATTCTCACACACGACCCTACACCGCATACACACACACACACACATGCACACACAAACATAAACGCACGCACACACACGCAGAAACGCTCAAACAATTTATAACTTTAAATTATAACAATGCATGAACCTATTAACAATCATAAAAAACAACAGACATGCTAATTTTCAATAGCAATAAAGTTCATAATGAACGACATAGTAAAACATTTAATTTATGAAATATTGCCAGGCTGGAAAATGTAACTCACGGGTGAAAAGGAATGAAAAACTGCTTCTCTTCATCACACTCCATCTTTCCTTTGATGATGTCACTGATGTCCATCACTAAGAACCAAGAGATTCGATAATTACACGCATGTACATACTCAAATATGTACACTAATATTTTCTGATACGGACTAAATTGTTCATCATAAACTACAAAACAGACCTGCCACACCGAACGGCCTCCTCAAACCACCAGTGAGTTTTTTATGATTCACGTCTTTTAGGTCCATACGACCGACACGAACAATCTGACAGATCAGGTAGATCTTCTCTCTGCTCAAGTCTTTATTTCCTAGATCCTGCAGAGAGAATCAAATAGCGAGAAGAAGAGAAGAAACTCAAATGGCTTAAATTATCCAAATTCTTCCGATACAAAACCAAGTCTCAAAATTCAAATTTACAAACTTTCATTTGTTTTCTACTGTTGTGAAAAAACATATATAGACCATAGTTCATACTTTCTTTTTAAGTAATTTTATCCCTTAAGGGCCGTATCAACGCAACTCACTTTCTTCTTTTGAATGAATGAATGAATGACTTTATTAATCCAACTAAGGGGAATTTTCTTCTAATATTATCAACTGGATGTGTCCCAAGAATGTTCAAGCAAGCAGTAGTAACTGCACTACTTTTGTAGTAGTGACCGCACTTTTTGTAGTGACTAAGAAAACATTCTTGGACCCAAACTCACTAGCAAGGTACAGACCAACATTGCCCTTTAAGAGATCTCCTGTAGAGATAGAGATACAATGTGGGACCCATCACTACAATGCACAGGTTGTAAGAGACCTGGTCCTTGGCTCCCTCTAGTGGCAGTAAGAGAGGCCAAGAACGCAATCAAGTCCAGAAGACAACACTTGTGATTGCACACCTGTGGACACTATTGTGCTTTAGTATTTAAGGGCTGCATTGGAAGATCACAGGTATCAGTTATTTACGTCATGACCACTATGTGAAGATCATCCAGGTCTGAAGTTATGCCTTTATGTTTGTAAAGCTGACGCTCTGGTTCTATGGCATTGTTTCTGTTATCGGCTCTCATCCCATGTTTTGTTTCATGTTTGATTTGAATTCTTTATTAAAACCTGCCTTTTTTGCAAACATCGCCAACCTGCTAGCAACTCCAGCAAATACTTAAAAATACTTTTTTTATACTTAAAAAAATACTATACTGTATCTACTATAGATACTATACCGTATCTAAACAATCTAAAACTGCTCGGAACCTTTGCATCTCTTGTTCAGCTTCTTTCCAATAGAACTACCTATCCATCCCAGTTAGAATCTCTACCACCTTCACACTATATTAAAAAACACTGAGCTTCTTTGCCAGCACCTTAACTGAATAATATTTTTAAAAAGAGTGTTAATTGACTTTCATGCTTTTCTGTCTAGTATGTTTCTTGAAATAAAAGTTGGCAAATTATTGTAAAGTAAAGAAAAGAACGAGTATGTGAGAGGGAGGCGTAATGAAGATGAACATAACATGACATTGAAGGCTTTTAAAGAAAACCAGACTCACTGTAAAAACCACCTTCAGGCTGTTTAACATCTCAATGTCCTTTGGCAAACCCTTATCTCCCCATCGGATTAAGTAGTTCTCACTGAGGGATAGAGTGTGGGAGAGAAAGGTAAGTGGATAAGTATCTTATTGAGATGCATCATATAGTGATGAGGGCTAGAAATACCTGATGTTAGTCTGTTTGATGGGATCGTACAGTGACATAAAGAGTTCTGAATCCTCACCAATGCGACACACAAAATTCCGCACAAATACATAGAGGCTGTGAGTGGGAGAAGACTGGATCCGAGCGGAAACTCCAGAATGTTGCATCTGTGTGTTGGACTAAAGGGGTTTTCCAAAAAGACAGAAATCAGACAGAAATGTTGAAAAACTTAAACATTTTATAGCTGCCAACTAAGTAAAAGTTCGACCAGAACATCTGATGTGTATAAACCTGTTCCTCCTTAATTCTCTCAGTGATCTTGGCTGTGGCGTCCTCGTGAGCTCTAAAAAGGCTGATGACACTGGCTCGCTCTGGATCCAGAATATTCCCATCCGCGTCCCGAACCACCACATCCAGCTCCAGGATCCTGGGGAAGAGCAGGGCCAGACATCACTCACCCAAGCTTGAGTCATTGTGCTTTCTGTTTAATTTTTTTAACACCTGAAGTAATTTCCAAAATGCGCTCAGAAGTTCAATTGAAATGTTAAGGTTTTTAAAAAAAAAAAAATTTAAAGCAATACAAAACTAAAAACAATTCAAATGTGTATAAAATGTCATGCATTTCCCCCCCCCACACATAACATTGTTTAACAAACGTTTACATTGTTTAATCATAGTAAAACTCTATTTTAGGTTAGTTTCAAACAATAGTTAAAATAAAAAAAAAAAAAAACAGACTAAAACATTTTAAATTATTTTTGAGGGTATTTAAAACAGAGTGAAACAAAGAATGGAAGTGTGGGGCATCTCCATACTTATTCCCGTAGTCGATCTTTGAGGTGACCTTCTGCTTGAGCTCTTTAAACTCGTCGTTGGGCAGCGTGCCGGACAGGAGCTGTGAACGCCACTCCATCAGATCCCACATCAGACGCTGGACCTGGAGAAAACGCTCCTTCTTACTGGATTGCTGAAGAAAAGAGAACATGAAAATGGTCATATTCATATAATAGTACATGAAATTTCTACATGTTCGAGAGTAAGCAAGAGAAAGACTTAAGACAAGAATTTGAATCATTAAACGAGTCAGAGAAAATGTTATTACGTAAGTTTGTGAGTCTGATTTAATATGAGGAGAAATACAAGAAGGCTAGAGTAGTAAACCAAATATGTATAGTAAATTATGTGTTTGAACTTTGTACCACATAAAGATGTTTCCAAATGCTGCCCCATTCCCTCAGTGTGGTGGTCACTTCCTTCACCAGGGGCATTTCTGCTGAAGTCACTATCTCATCGCTCCTGTAAAGTGAGAGAGAGAGAGAGAGNAAAGGAGACCTGACACTCACCCCTTTTTTTCAATGACAACTTCCTTAAGCTCAATAAAGTTTGCTGGAAATGCTCCCTGAACAGATGACAGAGTAAATTAATGAAAGGCATGTGTTTAAAATCTTGTGATCTGAAACAAATGAAAGTCTTTACACACTTTCCGCTCTTTGTTCCTGCTCAGATAGCCTTTAAACCACCCTGAAACGAAAAGAAAAAAATAATATGAGCATGGTATGTTATAAAAGACACTACCAGATCTTCAAGAAAGTTCCTTGTTCCTCAACAGTGGTAGCATGGCTTAATGCTGCCCACTGCTCCGGGTTTGTATGTGTTCACTTCACCGTGTGTTTAGCTTCACTGGAAGGGCCTAGTGGCCATATTGACAAAATCACTCAATTTGACAAACTCCATTTAGACTGGCCATACCTTCACATGACTCCTGTATATGTACTGTGTCACCGATGGCCAGTGACAGCTGCTTCTCCGCTCTTGCTTCAAAATTCCACTTCACTGTAAAGGAAGAGCATAAGAGAAAAATCAGCTGTGTTGTATCACAGCATCTGAGTTGATAGGTGCCAAGGTGGTCACAGTGTAGACAAAGAGGGTTGTAACCAGTATGTTCACAGAGACAACATGTCCACTCACATTCGGTCACATCCAAGAACTCTAATGAAAAACTGCACCACTACAGACCTTAACCTTCCACCTGATGGACTTGGAGAAATCTGTCTTCACAAAAAGGTGAGCTCAGCACTCAATCCACGGCAATTTGCATATTAATCTAGGATTGGGTTGATGATGCAATCAAGCTCTGTCTCATCTGGAAACTCCCGAATGCACTGCCAGGGTCATTCTTCGATTTTTACCAGTGCTTTCAGCAACTATCTAGTCATCACAGTTCAGGGAGAAGGAGGAAGGCCAGTGGTAGGGGACATCGACTCGTGTCCGAGATGTACGTAGCAGGTTCAAATCTCCCTACGGCTGGTTCTGAAACTAAGTGTCCTTGGGAAAGACACTGAACCCCACATGCTCCCCGGGTGACACGGCATAGGCTGCCCACTGCTTCGAGTTTGTGTGTGTTCACTTCACTGTGTGTATGTGCACTTCACTTGTATAAGGTTAAAAGCAGAGCATTTTGATATGGTCCCTAGGGCCATATTGACAATCTCACTCACTTTACTTTAACTACCTCGCTGACAGGCCTCTGTGAGACTGTGTGACTGTGTCAGATAAGCAGGGATCCCAGTGGGTCATTACTATGTGGACTGAAGTGAACCCTTTCAATCTAAACCCCTGGAAAACAAAAAAGTTGCTTAGCCTCAGACAAAACCCTACAACACATACACCAATGATCATCCAGAGATCAGATCTTAAGATCGTGGACATGTGCAAATGCCTGGTTGCAAACACATTCAATGACAAAAATATTGAACTAGTATACACACACAAATACCCCGTCACCTTCATCCTGTCATACGTGTCACCTTCATCTCCCAAGATCAGTAAGTTTTGGTAAAAAAAAAAACGTATACGCCTTTCTATGACTCATTTGCCATTGTGGTCTCTGTTCACCTCTAAGCTGTGGTTTTTTAAGCAGGAAGCAGCATTGACATAGATAAAGACTGAACAAATGGTGTGTGTGTGTGTNGTATGTATTTTCATGTGTTAAATTTCAAACATTGGCCACACACACACACACACACACGCACGCGTGTGCACAAGCTCACACATATACACACATTGCAAGTGTGTTATACTTCCTCTCACAGAAACTTCCTGTGAAAAAACATACATGAACATGGTGCAGCAGAAAAAAGAACACTAAAAAATTGTTGAACTCATTAGACCATCGCATACCAGATACTGGTATTCACTATTTATTATATTTTATATCACTATTTAAGCACACAACCTCTCAAAAATTACCTAAAGTGGTAAGATTCAAAAGATTTGAAATAGCCCTGTGGTTACAAAAGCAAGCGCTTGAAACCATTTCCCACACAAACTTAAATACAGCATTTCACTGACATTTGAAAAATTTCAAATGATCATGTGGAGTGTTTAATCGCAGCATTTCATAAGTCACAAAACCAAAAATGACATGATTAAAAATGTGATTCTTTAATAATTAGCTTTTTACAGTAAAATTAATACTTGAGAGTCATTTCTATTAAATAAAAACCCAAAAGAACAGAAAGTGGTTAATCAAATTGTTGAGAAGTTTATGAAACACATTATAAGACTTAAAAAAAGTGAGAGAAAGATGGAAAAAACAAGAGAAAGACACACATCATAGTTGCTTATAAATTGCAACTGTTGTAATCAAACAGCTGCATTTTAGAAAAAATGGAACGCAAAAAGTTACAAAATCAGAAACTAGACAAACTCAACCAAACTCACATATGCAGAGTTGAAACACATCCGACCCATAGAAACTTACCAACTCCAAATCTCTCGGATGTGGTTTTAGTCCAGGGTCCCATTATTTAGACTTAAACTCACCCCAATGAGGTTTGTAAGTGTCTTTTCTTTGGTTGGATGCTTTCTGATTATTTTTCCTTCTAACACTAACAAATGTTTCGTTTCTTGCTCGTCTTTGGATTTTGAGAAGCAAGTACGCTCCACCCCTCACTCTCTGTCTTTCTCTTTCTCTTTTCTCTCACGTTTAGTAACAACACTTAACCACCAGACATACTTGCGCTTCTGTAAAAAAAAAAAAAAAAAAAGATCAGTTACAGTTTTTTTCTGATTGCTTAGGGACATTATTTGTAACTATTGGCTATTTTTGCAAAACTCTACACACAAATAACAAAATGTTTCACCCAATTATAAAAACATTGTAATTCTCTTTGCAAAAGCGATCACAGCTAGATTAACTCTTCACCTTCGTAAAAATTGTGTTTTTGTGTTAATCAGTACACACAAGCCATCATCTACTACAGTATTTTCTGATTGTTTAAACCCAAACTGTGATTCTTGTAGCACAATTTCTAAAACTATTAATGCTTATAGCACTCCTAGCAAAATTAAACACATGTATTGCTATCATTAACACTATTTGGTCAACTTTCTGGCACACTTTCACATGTGAAACACTTTCACATTTACAGTTTTTTCTGATTGCTGAAACCCAAACTATAATTCTTTTGGCACTATTTCTAAAACTATTACAGTTTTTTTCTGATTGTGTTCTGCCTCGAATTTTGGGCGTCGTACTAATGCTTTATGTTAATTTAGAGCCCGTCAGACCCGAAGTCGGCCATTTTGTTTCATTTTTCATGCAAGCCGCATACGGGGAAGTCCATCAGCTATTGTCTGCTTTTTGTTTATGCTATCGACACCACCGTCTGCAAGTTTTGGGATAATATATAAGAGGACTGTTTGATTTGACACTTACATGTGAGGAATGTTCATCAGATGTGTGAATTTGGTTATTTTAAAGACGTCAGTTTACTGAGTTCGTACTGTCACAGTGCCGACTACTGTCACTCAGACAAGGCAAGGTGGATTCAGATGCGCTGCCTGGACGAGATCAAGGAGCTTGAGGGGTTAAATGTCTTTTCCAAGGTTTAATCCAAGTGGCACATGAACGTGACTGCTAACATGACTAAACACGAGAGTAACAGGGAACAACTGCAATGAAACGACACCAAGACAATGACTGGACAAACTTAAATACACCGACTAACGAGTGACATAGAACAGCTGAGTAGAGAAGAAAGCATGTGGATAAACTAAAACAAGATGGCGGTGACACTGTGAACTTCAACATAAAAGTCTGTGAACACTTCAAAACAAAAGTCCTGACCGGCTCTAAGCCGGGATCTGTGACACGTACATGCTATGCTAATACGGTATGCTAACCTATGTTTTATATGCTAATGCTAATAGTAGATGTTCTGTTTGTGTCTACAGTTTTACTCCATGTTGAAACGTTTACGTGGTACGTCAAAATAAAGTGGAGCTAAGGAAGCTACATCCTGACTTACGTA
>SOMO01000086.1:260608-277032 GCA_028128575.1 Paedocypris carbunculus
AAAATAAAAATATTTTAATCTATGATTAAAAACGGTTGTATGTGTCCTTAGTTTATGTCCTTTTAATCGGAAAATGTACGTCAAATTACATATAGTTAAACGTTTTTTAACGCTGCCATCTCAGTTAAATTCAGAAACTATTTTATTTACCAATGAAGTGCACAACTAACTTCATTTTAACTCTTTAAAATACATCTGTGTATCCAAATGTCATCGGTTTGGTGAGAGCAACGTTTATGAAATAGATCATGCTAGGGGAAAGCGCAATAAAAACTGCGCCCGCGGGCTCGATACCCGCACTATTATGCAAATCTATGCAATTTTCAAGACAAATTGCTTTCTTTTATTTCTCTAAATTCACGATTTTTACTTTATTAAATATTTAATGAGAATTAATCATTTATAAAAAAAAAAAAAAAACGTTTACAAATGAATTGTTTAAGTCGTTATTTATATACAAAGATATACAATATTGCACAGCAGTAATCTAGGCGCGCTATAGTAGCCGCGCGCATATGGTGTGGTGTTCCAGCCAAACTCGTTCAGGCGAGGGGAACATTTCTGCCAGAAATGTGTGAATGTGTTCACGATCACTCAGCTGTCACAAACTCAGCAGCTCAACAAATCTCTTTCTGTTTGTTGTCTATCTATTTAGTAATCTCATCCGTTCTATTCATGATTCCATCTTTTGTAAAAACAAGCAAGCACTGGTAATTGAATTGACAATCGTAAAAGTGTTGTTTTAAAACACAAATATATAGGTTTTTTTTAACTGCAATAAATTAAATGCAAATGTAATTTATCGTGAAAATGTGTTAATTTGAATACAAGAGCTCTAAATATCAACATATGTCATTCAGCTTAAATAGTTACGCTTTTCAGACATTATATTGAATGTCACAAATGGCGAAGATAATGAATCAATTCAATCCACCAATAAGAACTTTAGAGGGTGTGACGTCATGATAACGCCACAATCAAACCTGAGTCAAACCTGGATCATTTGATAACATTCATCTATCATGGAGATCATTCATCTGCACCAAACTAAACCAGACTTATTCACCACTCAACTTAACAATATTTTATTTTAGATTTGCAAATAATGGAACTCCGGGGACTAAACGAGCCAAGGCAGCCTTCAAAATTGGAACAAATACGTTTCGGGATCGACAGAATTCTCGGGTGTCGTGAGGCGGGAATAAATCGTGGTCCAGCCGACGGGAGCAGTGGCTTAGAAAGTCAAACTAAAGTGGGCTTTGCCCAATTCGTCTCTGTACCCGCATCTTTCTCTGGAATCACGGGCTCTGGGGCGAACATGGGACATGCGCACGCGGTGATACGGGTTCCGGCGCACAGACCGGCCGCGTTGAGCGCGCTACCGACGCTGCGCTTCCCGTGGCTGGACAGTCCTCACAGGTTTTGCAAAGAAAGAGTTCCAGGTGACGGGGGAATTTCAAAAATTAAAACTTCATTGATCTCATAAAAGTGTTATTGATATGTTTAATTTGTGTTTTTTTTTTAAGTGAGTTCAAAAACTGATTTTTTTGAAAATTGATTTCAAAAAGAGTTTCAATTAATTTTCATGTTCTTGTGTCTTTCAGTTGTAAATGCAATTTACGTATGGATTTGAAACTTAAATATACTTCAAATCAAAAATTCTAACTACGTTTTCCTGAACCATATGAAGAAAGTTGTCCTTTAAATGTAATTTGTCATTAAAACGAAATTCATTGTATTATATGTCATTAAAAAAATAATTTTTAATTGATAAGAAGTCTACACTAAAATTTAAGAAAAAAGGTTTACGTTTATCGTTTAGTGTGCAGACAACTTTGAGAAGGCTGTTTAAGAAAGTAATTGTACAAAATCAGACTGTAATTGTAGAAAATCAGATTTTTTTCTTCTGCTTATCGCAGCACTCACTTCGTTCACAGTCACGCGCAGAATCGGCCACCCGTATCAGAACCGAACGCCGCCGAAACGGAAAAAGCCGCGTACGTCGTTCTCGCGCGTTCAGATCTGCGAGCTAGAGAAGCGGTTCCATCGACAAAAATACCTGGCCAGCGTGGAACGCGCGACCCTCGCCAAGAGCCTTAAAATGACGGACGCTCAGGTCAAGACCTGGTTTCAGAACCGCCGGACCAAATGGAGGTACGACAGAACCGAGAGCCTTTAGACAAACTGACGGGGCATGAATGGTTTATCTCTTTTCTGTTCTTGTTGAATCCCAGGAGACAGACTGCAGAGGAGCGAGAAACTGGCCGCCAACAAGCCAATAGGATCCTGCTGCAGCTTCAGGCCGGCGCCCTTCCAAAATCCTCAATCCAATCAGCATCATCTGATCCTTTGCGCGGGTTCAACTCATCTCTTTAGACCATCAAGGGTCTGCAGAGGTGGGTCCGGTAGCGAGCGCCGGGTCAGACTGGCCCTAAAACGGCTTCAAACACATGAATGAGAGACTGATTATACCCCAGGTATTAAATGAAATCGTCTTTAAACTTTTTGCATTACTTTTTAAATAATTTATTAATTTAATCTATTTTGGAGATCATTGAATAATTAATTTAATTCTTGACCTTATACCAAATCTGGATTAATATGAAGAAATTTGTCCGATGAAGCGAAGATGTTGTTGAAACTGTTTTAACATGTTTTTTGAGCGGTCTACCAGTTATACTTTTGAAGCAAATAATGACAACCCGTTATAAAAAATGTTAAGTATATACATTATACTGATAAATATTGTGTATTCTTATTCTTCTTATTCTTATTATTATTATTGTGGTGTCAGCTTTCAGTATTAGTAAATGCATTTCTATTAAACCTAAATAAAATAAAACAAACAGTGATTTTTGTCCAATTAAGACCTGGTGCTCTGAGTTTGACCGAAAGTTTGCATGGTTCGACTCCTGGACAGGTACCACTTGCGCAAGACAGGTGTGTGAGTGTTCTACAGAGCATTATGCGCAGTTCTACATTGTGGGACAATTAGGGATATCAGTGTTTGTCTCGTTTATGTGTTTTACTCAGTGCAACAAACCATTAAACTAAAATTACGTAAAGCAAAAGATTGAATTTTAGATTTGTTTTTTTGTTAAGATAAAGCATTGCACATCACTGCAAATGTAATTTATAACACGAACAAAAACAAATGCAAAAACTGATCAATCCAAAATAAAGGGATACAAAATAGCACGCGGTATTGCGGGGGTAAATACACACACGTTTTTTTTTTTTAAATATGTAACGCATAAATACTGTATAAGTATACACATGTAGCGTATAACGTTACTTAATTAGTTTGTTTTTTTCATTTTATTTCGAAGTATAGATTAAAATGAAATGTATAGTTATAGCACATAATATAATTTGTAAAAATAAATACGTTTTACATTGTCACAGTATGTTTGTGGCTAATTTAGCAAAACTTTCTCACCCACAGATACAATATTTTGAAATAGCACAGATAACCGCTGCCAGTCAAAGACTTAGAGGAACTATCAATTCTACAAGAAAATCACCAAAAAGATACAGATTATTGTGCATATTTATATTGAGAATCTTTCACAAACAATGAACGCACAAATCAGGAACCAGAACACACACAGTACACACACACGCACGCACGCACACACGCACGCACACACACACACACACACACACACACACACACACACACACACACACACATCGG
The DNA here is from genome assembly GCA_028128575.1 of Paedocypris carbunculus. Classification (NCBI taxonomy): domain Eukaryota; kingdom Metazoa; phylum Chordata; class Actinopteri; order Cypriniformes; genus Paedocypris; species Paedocypris carbunculus. The sequence continues at coordinate 264,306 of SOMO01000086.1, forward strand.
TCACAATGCAGTGTTTGGTGTTCATATTGTGCTACTTATATGAAACATTTTGTGTTTAGTATAACCAAAACGATAAATGTATTTTTTGCAATGTGTGCCTTGCATCCTCTTCTGGCTACATGATATTCTCAAACAGCTGCAAAGATCTCATGATGTTTTCATCCTGAGAATAGACGACAAAGAAAAAAAAAAAGACCGATTAGACTTAGGTAAAGAGAGTAAAAAAAACAAAAGCAGAATGTCCGCTATCTCAAAAGCAATGTGAGAGATTTCAAATCGCACGACTGGCCGCTAGATGTCAGTCTGTCTTACGTAAAACCATATTGTACGTGTAACATTTATGACACAACAGCATGTCACCCACAGCATAATATACACACTTTATCATCCATAATATCATCCCTTCAATCATTATTAATTTTCTCTTTTATCCTGCATTTTTATTTACTTCAGAGTAGTTCTGTTGTTCTTCAGAATTTTCCATTTACATGCTGCTGAGTTTTAAATCGACTATTGAATTTATTGTATTTCTATGACAGTTTCCAATTACATATTTTTTTTAATGCTTTAATGCTGAATTAGTCGCAATTAAGTTTCACGCCAAGCCTTACTGCGCATGCGCTTATGCACAGGATGAATGAGATTTGATTTTAAACACACACAACACACATGTATGGGTGACGTCATTCAGCACAATGCTAAGGATCGGATAATCTGCGAGTGAAATTGATTGTCCATGACAGATCAGTTCATTCTGTTCCTCATGTGTTGTGTACTGTACCTCTTGACAAGATATAATAAACTCGTCCAGGGTGACAACTCCATCTCTGTTCTTGTCCATTTTCTGTAGAGAAACAAACACATACAGTATTTAAAAATGGACTATTAAAATTCCATATTGTTATAATGTTTAATTTAATTTACATTTTGAATACAGTTTTAAACACATTTGATGATAGTTTATGGCATAACTACCATTAAAATAGTATGCAAATAATAAAAATAATAGTGTAAATGTGTGACCTGAAAGAACGCATCCACATGAAGTCGCGGCGTGTCGGTCTTCAGCACAGGGGTCGTGTAGCGGCCCATCATGTCGTAGATTGCTTTCACAATGTCGGTCATCTCCTGACCACACACAATCATCTCGAAACGTTAGTACAAATTGTCACAGCTCATAAGATTGAATCCAGACGTTTTCATGAGAAACTAATGTAATTGTCTTGTATGTAAATCAATAGGTAAATTGTGCATCATCTTGCCACCAGATGTCGCTAATACACAACGTGTGTTTAAATTCTTCATCGGTTGTTTATCCCTTATTTATCATACATTTGAGTGAGTGAACCCATGGGTGAGATTTACTCACCTCTCTGTTAATGAACCCATCTCTGTTGATGTCATACAGATTGAAAGTCCATTGTAATTTCTCTGTTATTGTCCCTCTCAACAAGACTGACAAAGCCATCACAAAGTCCTACAAGAAAACACGATAGAGTGTAAGAGAGATTGAGAGAAGAGATGGAAAAAGAGGAGAGGAACCGAATGAAAGCAAGATGGCTTACCTCAAACTTGATAGATCCATTGTTAGAGGAGTCAAAAGCATTGAACAGGTGATGTGCATATGTGCTGGCATCTACAGAAAACAAAACAGAGTCAAAAATTGAATACATTGAGTCGTACATGTAACAAAAATCCCACCTCCATGAGGAAAAAACTGAGAGTAGATCTGCTTGAATGTCTCCTCATTCACCACTCCACTTGGACACTCCTAAATATATAAAAAAAAAAAAAAAAAAAAAAAAAGACGTAAAAAAGCAAAGAAAGTGAGTATGTGTGTGTGTCAATGAGAGAAAATGAAAGTGTAGAAGACAAGTACATTCTTGAAGCCTCTGTAGAGCACTTGCAGCTCTCTCTTGCTGAAGTTGGTTTGTGTTTGCAGCTGCTCTAATCCCTCCGGCCGGTGAGAGACAGTGGACAGCTCCAGATCATCATCCAGCTTATCTACAAACACACACACACACACACACACACAGAAACGGTGATGCTGTCAGACTTCTTGCGGTGGGGACCAGTGTTTGTTTTTTAATTCCTTGTTTATGTAATTATGCCTCGCCTCGTCCAAAGATACAGTCCAGTTCAGTTTAACTTTCTGTTTTGTTTGTCTGTTCATTTTGATATTTTGAATTTTGTGTTGTATTGATACATTTTATTTAAAATAAAAACCCGGCTCATTTTGCAACTGGGTCCCTTCTTCGTTAGCCTTGATAATCTTGACAACCTCCAACTTCAGGTAAGAACATTCACATTCAATCAGACACACACAACTGTTACGAGTCTGCCTGCTCGTCACTGTAAAACTCCTGTTCTTTGGCCCAACGGCGGTTACCAAAGACACTGCCGAAGGTTTCTGCGTGTTGTTGTCTTTCTCTTTACAAGACAAGCCAGGGGTTGATTAAGTTTTCACTTGTTTTATCAGACAGAGTTAGTAAATCAAACTATAACTTGAAATGAGAGAGTTGTTACCTGGAGCTTGTACACACCGCGATTTTGTGTGGGGAATCTGACTAGCAAAATGCCCCGAACTAACAAACCATCCACCCTTTTATACAGCCATTCTTGGGTTGCATATATTTGCATACAGAACATATTGAATTGGGTTGGGTTACTCTACAGGTTTTAATCCAACTTGTGTATCTGAATTATGGATTTTTGTACCTTGAGAGAGCTGAGACGTTCTTTTCATCCACACTGAGACCATTAAAAAGATATCAAACATGACTTTTTTTGATGACTTGATTGGTCACATTTTAAGTATAAAGTGTTAGAATGTTGGTACCGGAAGGGAGTGTGTGTGGGGGGACAGGGTGGCTGGGAGGATGGGCACAGTGGGAGGGAGCTGATAAGGTACTGTATTCAAGTGTTGATCAACCAGGCCACGAGAAGGCATTGAGGTTTTGGTTCACGTGCTTTGATCATTTGGTCATGCATTTGGTCATCAGCAAAAAGTCTTACAGTTTCCTCCGTTTGATCATCAAAAAGTCTTACATCAGTGTCCCAACTCCGCCCCTGTTACGTTTCAGTGTTCCACGCGCACAACTGTCTTGTGTTTTGTGTTAATCACGGACACTATATAGTCTTCCTGTTGTGTTTCAGTCTTCGTCTGGTCTCGTCTTTGTCAAGGTGTGTTCATGTCAATGAATCCTCGTGTCAGACTTTCAGACCCTCCGTGACAAACCTGTGTTCCAGAGTATTTCCAACGTCAGAGAATCACCGTGTTTTCTGAGTGAATTCAAGATCTTAGAATCTGCGTGATCCTGAGTAATTCCAGAGTTCTGTTTCTTTGTGCTCCTATTGTGTTCCTACCTCTGTGTTCAGTGTATGTATCCTGTCATCCCTCCATTAAATCCCTCTGTGTATCATTTCCCCGAGTTTGGTGTCCTACGTCACTCACGCTCCTCCCCGAGGGCATGAGTGTGACAACAACATTCAGTTATAAATAAATTGTGCCTTTTTTATGCATTCCTGAAATTGGAAAAACCTCGCTCACTCTCTCTCATAGTTACATCTAGTTACACATCACCTAGTCCATGCTGCAAGGTCGGGGCCACTTAATAGGGAGTAATTATTTATGGTAATAATGGCTGACTAGTGACTAACACACAAACTCCACAAATCCCATAATGCAGCACTTTATCTGACTTGTCTTGTATAAACTATAATTTAATAATTGTAACATTTACTAAAAGGAACATTTATCATATTTTGTCCCATATTTGATGCAGTGTAATGTTTTTATTCTTGTATAACTTTGTCCCTATTGTAAATGTAAGTTTTTTATGGAGGACAAAAACAATGAATGAAAATTAATTTATTGTTTAACTACTCTCTCCCTCTCTCTCTCATTATCTGTCTCTCTCTCTTCACTCCCTCCACTCTCTCCCTGTCTATGCTTATACACACAGAACTACATTTGTTAAATGAAGGACAGTGAAGGACACTGAAGCAAAAAATAGGAAGAAGAAAAACAATGGCAGCACAATGCATGGCACTTACACCAAAAAACATGACACCTATCACGATACATGACTCACAACTCAATTCACTCACACAAAGGCATCATTAGATTTGAGATGTGCACACGCAACACAACAACTCACAGTCCTGGATTACCATGACAACACTGCTTCCAAGGTAACAGGCGGGAAGAGTGTGTGAGAAGGGTGATAAATAATGCCACATTTAAACACACACACACACACACGCACACACACACAGACAGACAAGCTGTATGAATCAGAGGTAGACTTAGACATGTTTGTGTGTGTGTGTTACAAAGAGAAAATAAGGTTAGTGGTATAATGCAACTCGGAGAGAGAGAGATTGAATTATACAGAACGAAGATGCAATAAGAGTGTGACAAAGAAAGAACACATTTAAAAAAAGATGATGGATAAAAAAGAGAGAGTGAAAAATGCAGACAGAGAAGAATATAGACAATGAAAGACATGAGAGAGAGAGGTTGAGATCACAGGAAAAAAGAGAGAGAAAGAGAGACTTCCTCAATAGTCCAGAAACGTCACACTTGTTGCGCAGAAGAAAGGATGTGCGTGACTCATCTAATCAGTGACAGCACACACACGACAGGGGCGAATACAAATAAACATATTCATGCATAATATTCAAGGTCACACACACACACGAAGATGAAATTCCTTAGTGTGTCTGCGTGTGCGCGTGTGAACGTGACGCCTCACCTCTAGATGCACGTCTCTGTCTTGTTTGCATGGTCAAGGTTCCCACAACAGCCCCCATGTTGTCACCGTGGAAACAGGCGTGTGTTTGTCCTTCACGTGCACTTCACTCACTCTCTATCCTACGCTTGCTCAGTTCAACCTTCATTCTTCTCTTCTGCTTCTAAAGATCCTTCAACCAAACTGCTCCTTTTCTGTCTCAATTCACCCCTCCTTCTCTCTCTCTGTCTCTCTCTCTCTCTTTCTCTCTCTCTCTGTCTCTCTCCCTCTCTCCCTCTCTCTCCTTCCATGCTAGTTATTATTATAACCATTAGTACAATAAAAAAAGATCATATTTGTTATTTTCAATTCATGTTGAAAACTTAAAATACCTCTTTTAATAATTATTATCCTTTAATATAATCCTATATTATTAATCCTACAATATATTTTCTAAATGTAGTCAAATTACATGTACTTGTGCTTTCAAATATATTAAATATCAAATGAAATCAAATGAATATAGCCTTTACAAAAAACTGGATTATGGAAATGCAGTTTGTTCTAACCCTTCCACATGACAGGGTTTGAAGTTCTGTCATCTTCCAATCGGAGAATCTTTTGTATAAAAATAATAATATTTTGTAAAAAAGACTTTGTAGTACAAAGAGCTGGACTGAAACTGATCCTGGAGCCAGAAACATGTGACTACTCCTGTTAACAAACCAAGTAATGAACTCAGGAATACAGTAGGAGAACACCCAATAAAATATGCTTCAACTTGAGTTGTGCATTCAAGTAATGAAAAAAAAACAGACATCAACCTAGTTCAGCATCTTTGATAAATCACATTAAAATATCTCTCTTTTTTTTACAAGGAATGATGAATAAGCGTCAGTTTCTGCCATGTTATGTATTTTTCATCCAGAATGAAACATTGATACAGTGAAGATGAATGTTTCAGATGGTCAATGTGTCCTGAGGGCAGATGAGGAAATTCTATCATGCATACTCTGGAATTCCCTTTGGAAAACTACACAACACATCTACGACTGGTCCTAAAATCAGAGAAATTACGGTAATCAAATGCTAAAGAAAAAAGAAAGATCTTCGCAACATGCATCGTCTCATTCGATTTTGCAAAGGAAATCAGAGGAAGACAGGCGGTACGTTGGTTAGAGGGTATTGAAGGATGTATTAAGGAACATGCTCAACAGATTTGTCTATGTGTGCCAGGACAACACTTTAATTTTTTGCTTTTTGTTTTAGGATCATGCTTAACACGTTTGAGTTTGGTCATGGCTGATTGATAAAGGTCATTGTCTAATGACTAGTCCCTGATTTACAGAACAGGTCTAATACCAATTGAGTGGCGGAGGCTGTTCCATGACATCAGACGTACACATTGACTTGCCGTTGTGCGCAAAGAGCACATCCTCATGGTATTATCTGTCCATTTGGTATTATCCACATGGTATTATCTCAGGAGGAATCTGTCCATTCCTTCTCACCATGTTCTCCTGATGCTCTTAACTTAAACAGTCTTCACTCTCTCACATAATTGTGGTGAAATTGTTTTTTAAAAAAGTTCCTTTCTCTCCCCTGCACAAATTTATCTTGGATAAAGTGCCCACACGCCTCTTTCTCAGTAGCCATGATCAATTTGGTTCCCAATCCTACTGCTTCCTTCTCAGGAACCCAAAGCTCCATTCATTCACCCATAACTTTTGTCCAATGTTCCGCTGCACCAGGGGAAGAACCAAGAAGATGTTGGCGCACAGTTCCAGACAGGATAAGGCTGTAGCTGATGGTCACTGGAAACTATAAAAGCCAGTATTCAATCATGCTATTTGTCTGACATTGTTGCAGTAAATTCCAGTATTTGATAGACTATGGTCTNATAAGGCTGTAGCTGATGTTCACTGGAAACTATAAAAGCCAGTATTCAATCATGCTATTTGTCTGACATTGTTGCAGTAAATTCCAGTATTTGATAGACTATGGTCTGTGGACTATTGGTATTCTTGGACTATGCACTGACTGAGGTATTTGGGAACGCAAAGTTGCCTTGGTTGAGTGTCGATGTGTGTGCTGCCATGCTTCTGAATCGACCGGCACCAGATCAGTCTCTGTGTAGGCCTTCGTTGACAGCTCAATGCATAGTAGTCAGTGTCATCTTTATCCACTTCCTATTTGAAACTTGATTTGACATGATTTATGCTCATTTGTTTTTCATATTTTTGCTTCAGACCATTTTTGTGATAGATTTGAAGACAGTGAGAGAGAGAGAGAGAGAGAGAGTAAGACATTTTATACATTTTATATGCAGTCTCATTCTGAAAAAAAGTGAAAATAGATGTTAAACAAGATTGTCATTTTGCAGTGAACTTTCCTCTACATTTAGGTTCAATATTCAATATACATTAAAACACTAAGTAAATTTATTGAACGATAAATAATACTTTACAATTATAACAAAAGCTTTTTAAATGCTATTAGCAGATGCAGCTTCTCTGTTCTGAACGAAACCGAACGAAAATCCAGCTACTTAATCATTAATTGAGTTATTAACTGCGTGATCATCAGTATGTAATCCGATTTATGCCACAATTATCAAACTCAAACTCAAATGCAAAATGTATCGTTTGCTTCACATTTTGGCACAAATCTGATTCAATAGAGCAACTGATTGATGGTGAACTGGAATATTATTACGACCAACAGTGACACACAGCGGCAAGTGTTAGAACTGCATAACTGTACAAAACTTCTCACCTAACACATCACAAAAGCTCAAAACACAGCAGACTGCCAATGCAACACACAAAAAGAAGCAAACAATAAATATAAATGTACTTAAAGTATTTTCATGTATGTACTTTTACAATTATTTCACAAAATTTAGGTCCTGAAACAGCTAGAGTTTCGAGGCGTCGATCGCAAAAATTAATTGCAACCATACTTTAGTCTGAAAGGTTCATTCTAGCGCGGGGTAATTAGTAATTCTCAACACGTCTCAAAAAGCTCACTGACTCATGCAAGTCAAAAAAGTCTGCAAGATAGTCAATAATGATGGGCATGGTGTAAATGTCTAAAATTAGTATTTGACTGGGCACGTGTAACGTCACGTTTCAGAAAATGGTCTGTTTGCACTTTGATTTACAGAATTAATTGTTACAGTAGTCAAAACAATGCATAATGATAATAATAATAATAATAATAAGAAGAAGAAGAAGAAGAATGACCTAAACAACTACATTTTCAAGAATAGATACATTATTGCTAATGATTAGCTTTTTATTTTTAAATGTGTATTCAAAAGAAGCTTATATTTATCATTTAATATTTTTATAAAAATGAACATTCTCTAATCTTTTAAATAAATTATGCATTCGTCCACTTGATGTAAATAACGCCCATCCGCCTCCTGCTGCTCTCCAGACAACATTCACACGGCTAAATGCATCATAACACGGACATGACAGACATATTCAACGCCTCCGTATACTGTCAAACAACAACACCAGATCAACACAAAATCTGCTGGCAGTAATACAAACAAACAATCACACAAATAAACAACAACTTTGGAAAACCTTTCATCAATAACCAATTAGCCGAAAAACACGAGCATGTCTTGAGAATACACGAGTACTATATGTGAGTGCACTTGAAAGGCAACACTGTTCGCCAGCCTTTCTCTGTGCTTTAGTGCAGGCCTCTGTGGACCAGAATCTGTGAAAATCACACTTCTCTAGAGTCGCCGAAAGTGTGTTTGTGTGTGTGGCATTAATGGCCTGCAGTCACACAACTAAAGCGTGCACAACATGTTGCGTGTGAGTCATATGTGTGTCTGCACCACATCTGTTAGTTTTACTCTGTAACGGTAGAATCTGTTAAAATGTGACATCTCTGCTGTTAGCTTCAGTTGTGATTGGACTTAATGGTTTAAATTGTGAGTATACACACATATGGAATCAGCTCTGGAGGTCTTCACACGTTGCGTGGTTCTCTCCGTGCGTTTCTCTTTAATCGTCCGTACAGTGTGGAGTTAAAGCTTTGACTCTCACCTTTTTTGAGAGATCCGGTCACCAGTTTGCTGACAGACACAGCAAACTTCACCAGCCTGTGTTTGCAGCGCCTGGCACAGACAGACATCCTTGGGTCAAGGGCCTCACAGATCCACCTATTTTGCACGTCTGAGAGGAGCAGACAAGAGAAAAACCATGAAATTCGGTTAGAAAGAATTTAAAAGTTAAATAGATTGTTTCACCTTTAAGGAAAAAAACACCTTTAGTCCGGCTTTAAGATCTGATGAAGTGCTCCACTCTTTTCTGGTGAGAGAGAGAGAGAAAGAAATAAAACAATCCTGACGTAAAAGTGATTTGTGTCATAAATATAAAAGCAAGAATACGCTGGAAAGAAGAAATGAATAGGAAAACCAGATCGTGATGAAGAATTCAGCTCAAACTGAAGCCCAGAGAGAGAATTTATCTGCTTTATTACCTTCCGTCTCTCTGCCTCCCTCCCTGTTCCTCGCTTACTCCAATACCTCTCTCTCTCTCTCTCTCTCCCTTCCTCCCTCACTCACTCACTCACTCACTCATTTATTCACACACACACACACACACACTTGCATTTTCCTTTACTTCCTTACTCAAAATGTTTTTGTTTATCACCTCCTTAAACCTTCTTAACATTCATCCCTGTTTCTCTGTCTCTCTAATATATCTATACGTATTTATTTTTTCTTCCTCTCTTTTCACTTCCATAGTCCCCCACCTCTCTCTGCGGCAGAGTATGGTTATGTAGAGAGAGTATGTGTGTGTTTGAGTGTGTGTGTTTGTACTGCTCCCCGCAGGCAAGACAGTCCTGTAGTAACAATGACTGTAAATCCTTTCAATAAAACACTCTCTCCTCCCTCTTTCTCTTTTTCTCTATCTCTCTCTCTCTCTGTCTCTTTCTCTCTCACTCTCTTTCACTCTCTCTCAGATTGTCAATGGAGTCTGTCACTGCAGGAGCTGCAGTGACGAGAGGCAGAGAGAGAGATTAGATTTTAGAAGTAAACTGTAAGACATAATGCAGAAAATCTGGAAAATGCAAAGACTGATGCGTGATGAGGATGAATGAGGTGAAGAGTTAAGATAATCTCTCTGATTCTCTGTATGTTAATGTTTAAAGTTGTTAAAAAATGTACAAAAAATGTTAATGTTTAATGTCATCAAAAGTGTTGAGGTTTCATGTTTATCATGAAAGCCACAAAAGCAACCTGCAACCAAGTGTGTGTGTCTGTGTGTATGTGTGTGTGTGTGTGTGTGTTTGAGAAAGAGAGAGAGATAGAGAGAGAGAGAGAGAGAGAGAGATAGCTGGTTCTTTGCTTGCTTTATGGGTGAGTGGGTAAAAATGGTGCAGCAGATGAATTAGTACGACACACATTTCTTCCATGAACACACACGCACACACACACACACACACACACGCACACGCGTGCACACACGCACACAGACAGAGAGCGTATCAAAAGTAAAAGCTGTTAACATGTAAACATATAATCTGGTGCTGAGACAGTAATGTGAAAATAAATAGAAAAAAAAGCTCTTTATGAAAAGCTCTGCATATTCTGTTCGATTATGCCCAGCAGGAGAAACAAGACATCCTTAAGACCCTCAAACAGCAAACTGCATCACAATTGACAGGAATGAACTGATAAAGCAGAGAAAGTGATGCTAAATTTGGCTATTGCAACAGGATTATAAACATTTAATATTACGTTTCTTGAGATTCTGATCACACACACACACACACACACACACACACACACACACACACACACACACACACACACACACACAGTCACATAAGAGTCTTTTTAACAGCTGCTACTCTTCAAAGCATCAGACCGCAGGGGAAACAACATCCTTCAAAATCTTTTCGAATTTTTTATTAAATTATCCGTGTGTGTGTGTGTGTGTGTGGTGTGCAGAAATGTCTATGTGTGCAAAAGCATCTTGAAGAAATTGTAAATTCATCAAGTCTGTAAATGACTCAAAGTGTACAGTATACAAAGTGTTGTACATTGACTACAGTACTACTGTCCACAACAAATGCTTTCTGGGGTAAAAAAAAAAAATGTCTCAGTGTCATCCTGGACAGCCTTCTATCATTCAAACCACAAATCAATAACATCACCAGATCCGCCTACTTGTTCCTCATTCAATTGCCTCTAAAAACGCAATACAAATTTCATTGTAGCCCTGTGATTCAATGTCAATAAAGGCATTCTATCACTCATCCTAGAAGTCCAAATTTGGCATTTATATTTTTATAATGGTGTTCTCCATGCCAAAGAAGAGAAAACCCGTCCAGCATGTTATTCATGACAAAAGCCAGCATCGCTTATCAGAGGGCATCAGAGCATACAATATGGCATCATTTGAAAGGCACCATAAATGCTGAAAGAATTTAGTGCAACATGCTTCTCCTAGCTAATGACAAAAATGGAAGGCACATACTGCAGCTACAGTTGAGGACAAAATGATGAGCCCCAGCCCTAATAATACTTGTTCTCAACTGTACACCAATCCTGACCCATGTTCTCTATTGGAGCAGGTGACTTAACCAAGCATTTCTAGAAGTCGCAGAGGATCTTAGATGCCAAACTTTCATAGCTTCCTCAGATATTTCTACGTGTGTGATGGTGGGCGTCCGGATGAGTTTTTCGTTGACGCAGAAGGCTTGTTTCACTGACCACTCAACCTCACACCATAGTCCACCGCACCGAGTTGTTAATTAGGAAAAGTGATTTGTGGGTGAACTTGAGGGGGATGAATGCAGCATGTATATGTGGTCTGAATGATGCATGTGTCTCTTTATGGGAGAATGTGAGATGGGCTGCATCGGAGTTATCAAATTCGGATCGTTTGGAATTGTAGGCTGCTGGAGGTCCAGGGACTCAACTATGAGTAAGCAAGTTTTTGTAATTTTGGGAGTGTTCTGTCCTTCAGATATGTCTAAGTTTGACCTTAGTGAAAGGAAAAGGATAAATACATGTGTCAGTTCATGTGTTAACAAGTGAAAACCTCACAGTTTTGGAAACAGAATCGATGAAAGTGCAGGCTCATGTGGGCAGAAAGATGAAGACGTTCTTTTTAGGGTTCCATATTCTCTAGTAAAATCGTTTGTTTTGAGATATTTCACATCTGAAGTTTGAATAAACCCATTATTCTGAGACTCATAAAAGACCAGATTTAAATTTAAAGGAGAGAACGTTTTCTCCCTTTTTCTCCATCTCTTTTTCTCTTCCCAGCAAAATAAACCTGAAGTGACACTGGAAACTGCAGATGGTTTGTTGTTTATTCAGCACAAAGGGGAAATATTACAAAATGAAGTTTTTGCTGAGCGCTGTAGTTTCGACATTACTCTCATAAAAGACTGTAATAAAGCGCGTTTCTATGCAGCGAGATGACACAACTGATTTACTATCTCAATGCAGCGAAAAGCGGAATTAAATTGGCGGTCTGGTGTGAATACACACACTCCGCTGCACGACACACTCAGTTACTTTTTAATCGCTGTAAACCGGAATTAAAGCGCTTGCAATAATTGCAGAGATGCGGCCAATGATAAAACATACAGAATTATGCTGCCATCTACTGGACTCTACGCGACACAACACACTGAAAGAACTAGTATGCTGATAACAATGCATTAGGGAGTGGAGAGGGTCGAGGCATCGAGTGAGAATGTCATGCCTTCGCATGACATTCTCTAGTGTCATGCGAAGAAGCCCAACATCTATCAAATGTGTGTCTATTTTAATTGGATATTACCTAATTATTAAAAATGGCATCACTCTTCTGATCTTATTTTTACCTTATAAAGTGAGTCTATACCATTTAGAGTTATGAACAAAAATGTTAGAACATTGGATAGTTATTAATGTGAAGGCGAATTAATCAGTGGATTCTTCCTGGCTGGATGTTTAAATGCTATTT
>SOMO01000086.1:295611-315112 GCA_028128575.1 Paedocypris carbunculus
GATTCAGTAGAATTTAAAAAAATGCGGAACAGAATGTCTATTTGTGGATTTTGGACCAAACAATAAACTTACAACTTGAATTTTAGAATCTATTGACTGACTAAGAAAACAACCAATAGGAAAACAAACTGTGAAAGGTGACTTGCAAACAAACCTTCCGGGAGCACAAGCAAGTTCTGAGACTACAACTCCCAAAAGCCTTTGAATCAGGAACACACACACTGCGAGACAGAATCACATGACATATGAACGTTACGCAGATTGGAAACATGCCATGTTATGCAGCAGTGGTTTAAAGTGGCAAATAACTGCGTCATCACAAATCATTGTGTTCTATAAGGTGTTCGCCATCACCCTCCTGTCGTGGGTCTTGTCCTGGTTTTCAGGTTTCCTGGTGTCCTGACTTAATCTTTGCCTGTATTTTGAATAAAGTCTGACTGCTGCTTGTCTCGACCCACACGTGTATCTGAACATTGACTTTAATATGGGATTGATATGGGATAGAACTTTGAGAAGTAAAGCTCAAATAGAAAAATATTAAAGCACATCGTCATGCATGTTGTATTGTTTGTTGCATGTTACATTGTTTGTTAGTTTTTTTACTTTATCTCCCAGAATGCCGTTTGCATCAAAAGTTCTGGAAAAAAAAATGCAAATTCAAATAGATAAAAAGCAGCAAGTGCCTATGAATAAAACAACAAGTGATGGTTGCTACGTACAACCGTGAACAAAGTGGGTACATTTGTGAAAGTGTAGCGAAAATGTTGAATTGATTAAAATGCTGGGAAAAGAAAGAGAAAAAATGTCTGCTGCAATCCATGTCTTGGCAGAAAAAAAGAAGACAGAAAAGGAAACCTATAGGTGAAGAATTGATTGTCATTGATCGAGAACGGCGCAAAATGACAGCAGTTTTCTGAAACATGGGTCATTTGAAGAATCAGTAAAGTTATGCACTTATGCAGGTCAATGTGAGTACATTTGTTGTAGCCAATGCTATTGAGGAATGTTGTTCTCACTTTCTTATTGTGAACGGTCCAAAGACATGAACTGCTGTGCAATGTTCAACCAGAGAAGCAAGGAGAGAAAACATGTCGTATACAGACAGTGAAATGAACACGGGCAGCCTTGATCCCTGACAAAATGAAAAGCTTTGTATGTGGTGTTGGATATTACAGTTTTTCCCAATCGCTAAGACACATTTTTGAATGCTGCTCTCCTTTACTCAAAACTCTAAACACAAACCCCAATTTTCAAGCTACAATCACAAAACATCAGACTCTTCTCGCAAAACTAATCTTTCACCTCAAAACAGTTCAATCTGAACCCAAACCTGAACTATATGTGATCAAATCGTGTCTCAAGTCCATCAGAATGAAAAGCTCTAGTGAGAAGTCAGCAAACACTACTCAGAAAAATGCAAAACACAACGCTCAGAGCGTAACGCAGGAGAAAAAAATTATTGTTTACTGTAATATAAAATCAGATTGCAAAACAAAGAAAACCTTTGCATTTAGCACAAAAAGACAAACTGCAGAGAGACTGACACTTGCTGAGACTTGATATTAAATAATGAATTTCACCTAGTTTACAGTAATGGCTTTGTTCTCACGGACCATTTGAAACACTATGGTCTTGCTTCGTGGAGAACACTTTCACCCCTGTGTGTCACTCATCAATTCCCCAAAACGAAAACATGAAGTTATAAAAAATACACGCTGATTCTAGAAATCGTTAGACCAACCCAGCATTACAATATTCCAGTACAGTGATGTAGTGAAAAGTGTATTTACTTACAGTGTACTGTGGTGTGGTGCAGTATATAGAGCTCAAGTAAATGTTCTCACATTTTCTTACTTTGACATTTTTTCAGTCTATAGGTCCAGTGGAGTTTACGGATGAGCAGGACTTACAGCTCTATAGAACATACAGTCATACAGTAACTGTTGTCAATATTTACCAATCTTTGTTTTTACTGAACACCTCGACCTCCTCTCACACACTCTTCCTCAGATTTCCATCCTTTGTAGAGCCTCAGAAACCTATTTCCACTGATCTGGCTTACTTTACATGTTTCTGTCTCTCATATAATCAGACAAACGTGTTATCAATTTTGACTTGTAGTGTCCAGACGGTGACAGCAGTGCTTCAATTGTGGTTGACTTGTGTCAGGTGTGTTCAGCATTCTGCTGCACAGGTGAATCTCAATGAAAATGTGTTGGCTAACTTGGTGAAAAGTGTTTGTGGTTTTGTCAAAAGAGTGACTGATTTGACCAGTGTGTTCAAGCAATTGAGAATTTGGTTCAGACAATAGAATTTAGTGTTTTAGCGATTGAGAAAAACTGTAATCCCTCAGTGATCTCTCTCAGGGAGAAACCTAAGTGCCTGAATTTGGAAGAAGTTACTGAATTAATAGCTAAGTAAAAAAAAAAATTAAATTAACATAAAAAAGAACTAGGCAATTTGTGGAGTGATGTCAACGACTGTTGAGCCAGGATGCCAAAGTTCTTAATCACTCGAATGAAAGGTAGAGGCAGATTGGACTGAACTCACTAAGAGTAGTGAGTTAGTAAGTGGGTAAGTTAGTACACTACTGTAGTTAAGAACTACTCTTTTGTGTTGATACACAACAATCAAGTAAGCTAGTGGGCTTTAGGTCGTCTCTGCTCATTCCCAGGGAGTCCCAGAAAATATCAATAAGAGGAAAAAGGTTTTAGTGTTCAGTGCAACTAGAAACTTTATTTTGTTCTATAGATGTGTCTGTAACGGTAAGAGCTAAGGAAATGTTATATACTTATACTTGTGTATACACTATTTAACTTGATTCCCAAGAATGCCAGTTGTATTGCATTGGAAGAATGATTCAGATTATGCAGAAAGGCAAATAGTGCCAGGTCATTCTTTCAAAAGTGTTAAAACTTTTAAAACACATTTTTACATATCAGGTTTACTACTACAACACCCTTCAAACCAAGCCCAAGATTTGATACTATAAGAGTCTCAAAGTACTATTGTGTTGGAAAATAATCGCTCACACACATCGCTGGTGCCGGGTTTTGTCTAACTATTGATTAATCAGATTGATGCTAATTGTAGAGTAGAAGGTATTAAACAAAAAGTCACAAACAAAAACTGTCAAACAAGACAGGCTCATTGACTCACCTTTGTGTGTGTGTGTGTGTGTGTGTGTGTGTGTGTGTGTGTGTGTGTGTGTGTGTGTGTGTGTGTGTGTGTGTGTGTGGGACAGAGATCAATACCTAAACCTGCAAAAGCAAATACATGGCCGATCAATACTGCCTCTTCAAGCAGTGACTGTGCAAAGAGGGAGAAACGACGATCGAATTAATTACACATGCAGGACAAAAGAAATACAACCTCCACAAATCAGCCTGAAAACTCAAAGCCAATGCAAGGGCATAATGCACTCAACACATCCATTCCTACTTGCAGGACTTGCTGTGACCTCTGCATTCACTAATAAATCACTCACCAGCTTTTTGATTGATTTGAATCATTTACAAAGACAGTAAATAATAGCAAATCTGATTATGTTTTGCAAATGAACTGGGTACATATAGTCAAGATTATTACATACGTGTTTATTTAATAATGCAAACAAACAAACATTTAATATTACATAAATAAAATAGATTAATTACATCGGCATAAGCAAGGGGCATTGCGATTTGTACATTCACATAAGAAACTTACGTAAAGAATAACGTAAGAAAGCACCAGATAACCTACTCGGTGTGGCGCCCTCTAGTGGAAACACAATAGAGTGGACGGAGTTGGTTCTGAGGTCAATTAATACTGGCTATCTTCTGAAAAACATTTTTCTTTCTTGTGTCACATAAAAACAAACATACGTTAATGCATTAGACGGAAAAACCCACAGGGTGAGCTGAAGAACAAATCACCGACTAAAGAAGAATTCATGATGACACGTGTTAAAGATTTTCAGACTCTAACACCTTCAGCTGAACCAATTCATTCCGAACTATCACCAGCTGGTTTCGGCATATTCCCTCAGTATGGTGCATGCTACACATTTAACGGTATGTTCTTGTTTAGATAGTAAAGTAACTGCGGGTTGGTGGGTGAGTGTTGGCTTGGCTGTCCGTCTGCGGTTCTGTCGCGGTACTGAGAAATGTTCCTTTTGGACCGGACCGAGGCGTCTTTCCTCACTCTGCCCTCTGGAGTGTTATAGCCATGAAACGAGAACTCACGTGCATCAATAGCATTAAACCTCTATAGAAACCATGCACAAAGCGCGCCGACTGCTGCCTCTCCAGTTTTCTCCATGGATCATTTGAGTTTGAATTAGTGAGGGATTGAAAGCCCTGTGAGGATAAAAGTCTGCTGCTGATTCGATAGAGGAGCGCGACGCGTCCCCGTGGGACCTTTGACGCGCGTGCACTTCGCCCAAGACTGCTTGTTTAATGCGAGCGGTCCGTTTAGTAATCTCTTTTGATACGGGGTGTGCGCGCGCGTGTGTGTGTGTATGTGTGAGAGAGAGAGAGAGAGAGAGGGGGGTGCTAATAGAGGGAGGCTGGATTGATCTGAAATCTCCTATTTTTTCCTCTTGAAATGATTTACAAAGCTTTGCCGTGAAGCGTCGGAAGGCAAACGAGCGGACAGCAAACGCGCCGCTTTTACGCACGGGTGTTGCTTGAAGTTTTGCGCGAATGTATTCGTAAATGTAAGCGATTCAAAAAGAAGCGGCGACGCAGGTTGAGTGGACGCTGTCACCCGCGGATGGATCGCGCCCTTTATTGAGCCAAAAGAAGAACGCGCTTTCTCATCAGAGCCCCTTTTTCTCTCTTCGGACTGACTTCTGCGATGTTCTGGGGAGGCGGGAGCTGCAAACTTTCTTGGTTTTAAAAAATAAATAAAAAGCTCAGATTGCATTCTTTCCCCCTTCAAACATTTTGGAGGTGATGTCATCGCCCCGTGTTTTGGCCGCCGTTGTGCTGGAGCTCCAGGATTGAGTCCGGGAAATCAGGTGCAGGGAGCTGCAGTCGCGTGTGGCTCGGAGCGTGTCACTCACCCTTCAGCAGCTCTCACTTCTCCTCTGGTCCGGAGTCTTCCGCAGTCTCTTCTTCGCCATGACCGGGCGCGCTTCAGGGTCTCCGGACTCCACCACGCCGCCGCCGCGTCTTCATTTGTCTAAAGCGGACCAGGAGCTCTGCCTCCCGCGGCGTGACATTTTGACCGCAGAAGCGATGCACAAAGCTCTCATCTAGAAATGAAAAAGCAAACTACTGATCGGGTTTTTCAACTCACAACTGACGACAACTGAGGAAAAAGTTGCGCAAGGAACTACCCGGGACTCCCACTTGTCGTAACAGAACGAACGGATTCTGATTCTGTATTTTTTTGGCTTTTGAACTGAAAGGACGCATAGGTGCGGGGCGCGTTTGAACTTCGCTTCACCTGTTCCTCATTCTCCAGAGGATACAGCTGCGCCCCGCCCCCGTTACCAAACGAGCAGCCGCGTACTGCAGCCACCGTAACGGCGCTCACAGCCGCCAATTACCGCTGAAGAGATGCAGTCCACCGGAGTCGGCGGAAACGCTCGCGGGCCGCGCAAACAAGCGGATTAAACGATACAGACGTGACGCTGTGACCCGGAGAGTCGTTTCCAAAGCGGGTGCGGAGCCACTTGGACGCGAAGGAAGCGATGTGGGCCTTTCTCTCCACGGTGGCTGTCTTGTAAGTCATTTGTGAACGACCTCATGCAGAATGATAATGATGCTTAATGAATCGTTGCTTAAGACGTAATGCTAAATTGCTTAA
Organism: Paedocypris carbunculus; assembly: GCA_028128575.1. NCBI lineage: Eukaryota > Metazoa > Chordata > Actinopteri > Cypriniformes > Paedocypris > Paedocypris carbunculus. Next base: position 301,408 of record SOMO01000086.1, read on the forward strand.
ACGTGCCCACATGCTTCACTTGACATGACAAACTCCGAGTCACGCATATGTAATGGTATCATGACATCACCCAGGGTGGGTTGCCATGGAGGCAGATCAGTCAATCACAGGGTCAGGTAAGGCCTGGTCCAGTAAAAACATCCCTCCTAATAGTCGGTGTGTGCATGTGCCACTCTTTTTATTTTCTTTTTGTTGTGCACACATGGCAGTAATCATGTGATGCTTATCATTCCTTTCCCAACCTACGGATGGGACCGGCGGTCCTCTGGTAATCCTGGCGCTCCCCCGGGCAGATGAAGCGACCGTCTGGTCCTGTCCCGCCAGTGCGTGATCTAATAATGCTGCTGAGGGACGGCTGTTCTTGCAGGCTTGGACCTGGCACCTTATCTGCAGCCGTCTGGATGGTGAAGGAGCTGTGTTACACGCTGGTGACCTTCTCCAACAGGAAGCAGCAGTTTAAAGACCGAAAACATCAAACGGATCGTTCACATTCTCAGACAGAGAATTGCAAGAGCAGATCGTGTTTGCTTTTTATGCGCCATATCCAAAAATGCTGCTTTAAAAGACTGTGTTTGAAGTGGTTTGGGTTCAGGGTCTGTAGGAAGATCTGCTGATGTCAAATTGGGACAGAAAAGCGAGACATGCCAGACATCCAAGCTGGTCAAATGACACACATTTTCAAGGTTTTTAGACTTCAGATGTTCAGATGATCTTCAGACTTGTTCGTATGAAAGTCAAGGCGTATCTAAAACAAATGCCTTGATCGACATCGATGCCATTATCTCAAATCTTTAAGTTCCTTCAAGAAATTGTGCATGATTTACGTCACACATACTAATGGAATTGTTACAAGTTGAACATATATTAAACTTAATAATACATAAGATAGCATAATTACCATGTTTAATTAATTATCTGTTTAATAATTTAGCTCAATTATAATTTAGAATTGTGAAATAGATAATGCATTCCAAACTGCAGTGTTCAATCTGAACATTATTGCATGACTGTTTATTCATCTAAAAAATATGTGGTTATAAGAATAATACAGTAGTGGAAAATGACAAAATAAATGATACAAATTTAAACAAACAAATCTGAACAAATATTAAAGCTTGGTTTATTCGGCAGAATCTTCACTAGGTCTTATTTCCAGCGTAGTTCTGATCTTTCTGAAGTCCTTTTTTTTTTGAAACAAGGGACAACTAATCTGTAATCAAATCTTTGCTAAGTTAATTGATTTTGTTACCATAAAATTAGTCAAAAACATAAAGACATGTCAAAAGCACAGTTGTACAAAGTTGAAGTTTAAACACAAAGGTAAACAGTTTGTCATTATAAAAAGGCGTTCAATCAAAAACCAATCGTCAGATTGGAAGTGTCCATGCAGACCTGCAGTGTGAAAGCATGTTAATACATTTTCTTTGAATCTGTTGAATGCAGACAGGAAGGAAAAGACGCAGCAGTGGGATAATTTAGGATTCGATCCGCAGCCATTCATCATCTAAACTCTTACAAAGAAACACATCACAGTATATCAGCAGCCACATGCAGGACTCACGGCGTCCGCACTCAGTGCTCAGATAAATCACCAGAACATTTCTGATATTCACATCAAACCCGCGCTCGACCCCTAATGGCTCTGACCCGGTGAAGTCCTGCGGGCTCAGAAGGCCGTGTGGGATTAGAAAGCGAGGCCGAACCTGCTTTTCTCCTTCCTTCCCCGTGCTGCTATACTGTGTGCGCTGTAAATTGTGCTTGAAGGCTGCGCAGGGTGATTTGGGATACAACTCCACCTCACTGCTCCACAAACGAACGCCTGCAGGAACCGTTCGGTCCCAGGTTTGATGATGTCATCAGCGTGCTTGCTTTGGCCACTGACAGCAATGTGGGGTAGAGTGTGAATCGCAGCTACTTTCTCTTTCTCACCCTTTAGATCTCTCTCTCTCTCGCTCGCTCACTCTGGCAGACCACAGGCTCGTTGCGGTTTGGGAGGGATATGGAGAATCCGAGGTTGAAGTAGCTGTTTTTTGACTCGCAGTAAGGTACTACTGTTTTAACAGCTGAGAGTTCTTACGGCACTCTGAGGTCGTCTCACCTGTGCAGATCTGCAGCCCGTGTAGCTAATGACCGTCACACGTCTGCGCAGACACCTGCGGTCTGTCATGGAAACATATGTACATAAAGTCAAAGTGAAATTCAAAATAAAATAAATATCATAATATAATATTATTTTCAAAATATAATATTATTTATGGTTATTATTGTTATATAATAATAAAAACAAAATAAAAATACATTTAGTTAGTTAAAATAAATAAAGTAAGTTAAATTAAAATATTATCAGGGACACATACAAAGACAAGGAGTGAATTGGGAAGACCGTCTTTAACATCTAGAGCAGATTAAAATTTATCTGTCTGTTTGTCTGTGTCTGTCCGTTCGTCCATTCATCCACACTAGCAAAAATTTAATATTGTATTTAAAATAAATTGTCAATCAATATGTGTAAAAAAAGTTTTTTTAGAAGTAAATTGATGTAAATAAATTAACCTGACAAATATAAATACAGAAAAAAACATAGTAAAACCTCTAGTAGAACTCCACCTCTAACAGAGCGTCCACCCCTGACGGAGGAGTTGAAAAATAGACCGCCACCTCCAATAAAAACCTCTTTATATGCATTTATACACAACCTGTGTTCTTTGGCGCTTGTGTACCACAGAAGGTTGATTTTAAATAATAATAATAACAAAAGCATCTAACCGTGTCATATAATCTGAACAGAAACCCATGTGTCTTGACCCCTGAGGTGTATTGCGGTGGAAGAAGAACTTATTCACATAAGTTGCCTCTCAGAGCCATTGAGCTCTAACAGGTAATTATGATTGAACTCAGGAACTGAGTTGTTCTGAACTAAAGTTAAGAATATTTATTAAGTTCCTTAAGGTTTTTTTTTTTTTATTGTATCACGTTTAACTCATTTAACTCATTTATTTGTTATGCTTGAGTTGTTTTGATGTATGCTCTTTGTATAAAAAATGAGATACAGTACACAAAACAAACAATAAATACACGTGCACACATGTAAATATTGTCATAGATGTAAAATCTGTCTGGTGTCTGGGTCGGCGTGTAAGTGAGACGTGACGTGACCCGTGTCTGGCACAGGTGCTGCTGATTCCGGCAGGTGCGGCATCATAAACACGTGTGTCTGCTGCACATCTGCCGATCTGTCGGCGAGGTGTGTGGCCGCGTGTTCCACCAGAACATCAGCACAAACACATCTGGAAAAGCCAGACGGACATGTGTGAAATTCTGGTCTTCCCAGCGTTTTCCACTGTCCAGCGCGATAGAGGAAACCGTCCACACCTGCAGCTCAGGACTCACTTTATGTGCAGCATAAACAGCGAGAAATAACGGAAAGGAATGACAGAAAATGTCCTGGAAACTGATTTGTTTGGAGGTTCTCATGGCCCTGAGAGAAAGCGAGAGAGACAGAAAGAGAGAGAGAAAGAGAAACAAAGAGAGATTTCCTCCCTACTTTTTCTCTGTCTGTTTTTCATTCCAATCTCTTTTCCATCCGGATTTTCAATCTCTCCGCATCTCTCTTTCCACCATCTCAACCTCTTTTCAGTTTTCTTTCCTTCTCTCTTTCCCTCATATTTCTTCAGAGCTGTGGCGGTGTGGGGGAGACTTTTATTCTTCTCTTCCAGACAGGGAAACAAGAGAGAGGAAGGGAGCAAAGAGCGAAGGATTAAAAACGACAAGATGAGAAACACCCTCTCAATTCCTTTCATATCTCCTCTATTCCTGTCTTCTCTCCCTTCGCGGTGTTTTCCTCCGTCTCCACGACCTCGCCGCTGATTCCATCTGATGAGGTGAATTTTTGGGATGTGAACGAGTAACGGGCTGCAGCTGAATCATCTAGAATAAATTAGAAACTACCGTCTTATCGTGATAACTGTAATATTAATGTTGTGAGGAGCCACGACACGGCCGCGCTTCTCACCAATCACAGGGCGGACAGCAGAAACCTCATTGACTGGGAATCTCACAGAATGAGCTCACGTCGTTACATCAGGTGCCAAAGGTCGTCGCTGGAATCGAGCGCCTCAGACGCAATGGAATTGTGTTGCTTCTGGAAACACAAAGCTAAACATGCAAACACATCCTGACAAGTGTATGGTCGGAAAAATGTCTCTCGCAATGGCAAGGAAAATAGATCCAGAATAAACAGTAGGAAGAATGGATGGAGAGATGCGAAGAAGAAGGATGAAAAGAGTAACACAAGAAAAGCAAGACAAGGATATATCTTGAATTAGAAAGAGAGAGAAAATAAAGACAGATTGAAAGGAAGAAAGAAAGAGGAAGAAAGGTTGTGAAAGTAAAAAAAAATGGAAATAAAAACAAACGGAATGGCAGCAAATAACATTTGAAGTGGGAGATAAATATAGTAAAAGTAGGGTTGGAAAAGAGAGAAAAGAAAGATCTGGAATCAGGGACACAGAAAATGCCTTCACACACGAGTCGTCTCAAATGACACCAACCTCCATGCATGAGCTCAGACGTTCTGTTGTGGAGGTCGGGGGGTCACCGGCCAGTCAGTGAGGAGGGAATTATCATTTCTCATGCTTTTCTTTGCTCACACCCTTCCTCGCCCCCTGCAAAGATGACATCATCACGCAAACAATATTTTCACTTTTAAAAAGTAAACGTTCAATCTCACTAAATTACTTGGTGATCACACTTTTAACAAATACAATTTTACCAAATCAGTGACGTGTTGAAGTTCAGATTTAAGAATGTAGAAGGACAGTACTGTAAACTATGATTTTAGAAAAGGAGGGATGGAGATGTGGACTGAAGCTATCTAGAAGGTCTTAAAAGATGCAGAGGTCAAATGCGGAGAACACGGATCATTCCAGGAAAAGTTTCAAAACAGAAGCGGAAAACTTGTAACCAAACAAATGGCAAACTCTTTATTAATGTGGCTTCATTGTATGGTTTATTTAAGATCATTTTCAAACATTTGTGCCTAGTCATTCTCTGCATTAGCAACATATCAAAGAAAGAACATTCAGTGAAGTGTTAATTGTACCGTAGTGCACTTGGATGCTTCTGAAGGGCTTGCTTGATTTTGGGAAGCAATCTGAGAATGATACATTTGTTTTGGTAAATGCATATTAAACTGCTACAAGAGAAAGTACTTTAACATTGAAGAGTACACAGTTTAGCTTTAAACCCATTTGAGCAAAAGTAAAATCTGCTCTTTCACTCGGCTCTAGTTTGAGTTTGCAGCAGGCGTGAGTCCCGCAGGGGCCTGCGGTCTCCTCTTTGGCTGTCATAACATCGGACTTTTCACACTGACTTATGCTGTGCAGACGCACTGATCCGTCCCACAGGCCTGTTCGATTTCAAAGTCACAGTCCCTTGCCAGAAAAGGGCCTGTGGTGATGGAGAACTTTACCACTGAGCCGCCCTCGTCCGCTTAAAACCTTACTCACGGCCATGAACATCCAATTTTCACATAAAAAAAATTTGGTTTTCGCCAAATATGATGCTCAAAAAGATATATAATGGAGCTTTATAACACAAGCAAATAAACAGGTCATTTGAATGTCATTTTAACTATTTTCATAGTTTCTAGAAGTGATATAAAGATGTAAAGAACATGGTGCAATGAACGACAGAAGTGAGCTGAAGTGTCGATGGTGGTAAAATGAACTTTATCTGTAGAAAGGTTAAGAAGTGGGATCGTAATAAAATTGTGTATGTGCAGCACAAACAAACCCGGAGCAGTGGTGTCACTGTCTTGCCCAAGGACACTCAGTTGCAGAACCAGCTGTAGTGGGAAACAAACCTGCAACCTCTTGGACACAAGTTCAATTCTCTACCACTTGACCACAATCGCCGCTTTCTTTCTTAACTGCCATGTTGGCGCTGTAAATAGAAAAAAAATGGCTACAATTGCACAACTTTTCACTTTTAAATATTAGAAAATATAAGAATTGTACTGCAATCAAAAATTAGTAGAGCTAATAAAAACAAAAGTTTCTAAAGTTGAATAAAAACTGTTTTCAGGAGTAAAAAGACAGTAATAAAAAGTATTTATATGTGAAATTGAGATTTATGAGGTTGAAAACGGCTATCAAAGATGTACACGATGTCTTCATTTTCGTAGGAGCAAAAACGTGAGAGTAGAAGGTTCAGAGATGGAAGCAGTGCAAGATCTTCTGGAGAAGGAATGAGTAGAACATTTTAAATTATATGTCGCTGATACACTGGGTTACGTTCAATACTTTGTGTGTTATTTATAGAAGCATTTCTTTATCACTTTCTTTGTCAAAAAACAACAAAAAAAAGGATTTATTTACAAATTCTAGAGAAATGGATTGTACAATATCAGATTTGTTTTTTAATGTAAAAGTCATGTAATACACCTTTACTAGAAACCCGTACACTACTGAGTTGAGCAGATGATCTTAATTACGCTTCTAATTCCCTTTTGACTAAAAGGACTTTGGGGCTTTGGGATGCTGGGTGGGTTTGTTTATAGTTACCGCTACAACACTGGTCTGATCCCTCTCTCTTTCTTTCTCTCTCTCAGGTATATCCAGATGATGCTGGTCATGTGTAATCCTCTACAGGTGAGTGAAGTTCATCTGCTAACAAACCACACACACATTCCTTCAACATTTACCAGTACACGTACAGTTGAAACTTTGCAAAGATTTCTGTACGTTTTCAAGACAACAAATACTGAACGAGTTCCCGGTAAAACAAATGTGGAACCGATAGAGTGTCACAATGAGTCATCACCAAAGTATTTCTCAGTGTGTGTGTGTGTGTGTGTGTGTGGTCTGCTGTCTGCAGGTGTTTGGTGTGGATGGCGTTAACTTCAGCGTTCACGTGGAGAATCAGACTCGTGCGCGAGATGCCATGAGCCGCCGACATCACCGCGTCTATCAGCTCTACAGCCGCACCAGTGGAAAACACGTTCAGGTTCTCGGACGCAAGATCAGTGCTCGGGGAGAAGACGGAGATAAATATGGTAACAACACACACACACCTAGAATTTAAGTGAGTGAGAGAGAAGAGAGAGACTATACTACTATTCTGTAATGCTATATATTCTCTTATAGATTATTTGTGACTTTGTTTTGATGGGAACTAAACACATTTGTGCTTTAAGTGTGTGTAATTACACGCTTCCAGAGATTTCCAGGCTTTCGTGATTGACTTCTGTCATGAGGAAATAAAGACAAGAGAAAGATGGGACATTAAAGGGGGTTGAGGAAGAATGTATTTACTCAGCGAGCGAGAGAGGGATGTCTGCATGAGGAGAGATTGCAGGACAACAAAGAGTTTATTGATCCCCGGTGACCTCTAGACTCATGGAGGTCACACAGGAGCCATTTACACATTTAACACACACACACACACACACACAGTCACAAGCTGAATGATTGTATTGGCAGAGATATTGTTTTAAATAACATACTATGAAAAAAATTGTTCACGCTACAGCCAAAAGGTGTATTTACCATCATTAATGTGCAATTATGTTTTTTCCTTTGGCTCCATCAGACAGAGTGCTCTGTCTGAAACGGTGTGGGTTCAAATCCCAAGGAACACATGAGGGTGTTTCAGTGTAAAACTAATAGAGTGTAGAAGTCTGTGTCGATATAACAGAACATCTGAAACGTATCAGTAACCCTACAGTTCAATTTAGAACTCGACCTAAGTGCAGATTGATGGACGGTAACCTTGACAACAGTGTCAACTGCTGATGTCAACAAGCATTAATCCACTTAAAGCCATCAGGTTATCTAGGGTTCTAATCTTTCCATTTCTCTCATCTTGTGCCAACAATGGCAGATGGCGCAAACGACAAAAAAAAATTTGATTGACTGTCATTGTAGAATCCAGACATTTGTTTTCCGACTACGTATATTGTGTGTGGAAACAGGGAAATTGGGCCACCCAGAAAAAACTCTCCATGTACGGCTAATATTCAGAACCGACCAAACACGGATTTCCAATAATCTTAGACAATGCAATTACGAAGGAATTTGCATGGGAGGGATGAAAGTCGATCTTTGAGGAATCATCAGTCCCAGAGTTCCAGAGAAAGTGCCTTTCAAAGTTTGTAATCCACTCTGCTAGGACTAGAAGCATCTGTGGAACACAAAAAGGCTCATCGACAAATGTGGATGACAATTTTCAATGTATGAATTTCTGAGTTCCTTAGTAACATCTGTCTGTCTCTCTGTCTGTCTCTTCACAAGCCCAGCTCGTAGTGGAAGCCGACACTTTTGGCAGCCAGGTGCGAATACGAGGGAAGGAAACCAATTTTTACCTGTGCATGAACCGCAGAGGAAAACTCGTAGGCAAGGTGAACTTCCTCTGAAAGTGTGTCTTCTTTTGGATGTATAAACTATTGTTCACGCTAACGTTTTGCTTGTGTGCATCCAGTATATCTATACATCAGGGGTGGGCGGTAAACCGCTATGACCATGAATACTGCTAATGAGTTGTGCCACAATATGGATTTTGCAATATTGTGGATACAGTATACAATTTTTCCATGCGTATATTTAATATAACAAACTTTTAACACTGCTTATGACGACACGGAGACAGTGCTAATTGAACACAGAAACCATTGTAACAGGCTTAACTAAACGAACGCTCCTGAGGTTTGAGCGCAGGATCTACTGTTTGCAAAGTCTGGAAAAGTGACCACGCTGATTGTCTGGTTGAAGAAGTCCAAGAAGAACTGGTTAAAAACAAGGGAGACTCCACTGTCAAATGGAACTGGTTTGGTTTTAAAATCTCCGACATCAACTGTCTTTTTAACTGTCTAGTGAGGATGGCGGGGCCTTTAATGTAATTAAGACATTAACACACACACTATCATGATATATATTTTCACTTATACCGCCCACCCCTACTGTATACACACACACACACACACTGCGTGTTTGTCTTTTTATGTGAATGGACTTGTTTCTGTTTCAACAGAAGGCCAGTAACCGTGGCGAAGACTGTGTCTTTGTGGAGAAGGTTCTGGAAAACAACTACACAGCGCTAATGTCAGCGCGATACTCTGGGTGGTATGTGGGCTTTACAAAAAGAGGACGCCCTCGTCGCGGCCCTAACACACTTCCCAACCAGCAGGACGTGCACTTCATGAAGCGCTTCCCTCCTGGAGAGCAGCCGGACCTGACGCCATTCCGCTTCACCACCGTTAGCAAAAAAAACAAGCGCGTCCGTGCAGCACGGCCACGCTAATGCTAAGTCTCTACTGTCTTTCTGTTGACGTTGACAGCAAAGACTAAGAAGGAAAAATCAAGATGATCCTCTTTCTCAGTGTCAACAGCCCGCCTGAATGCTGACGGCTAATGCGCTAATCTCGTTCATGGGTTGATTCTCACACAACCCTCTTAAACATTTCCACTTTAGTTGTGGTTTACGAAAGCTTCCTTGCATGAAGTTGACTAACCAAAGTGAACATGACCAGCAGATGTTCTGCCAGCAAATTAGACTGCTAGTTAGCTAGTTAGCTAACAATCCAAAGTGGAAAAACTTTCCACCAAATTCTCAACAAAACACTTGGGTTTTCGTGTTGATTACGCAGTAGTACCCCAAATCCAGATAATGGGCTTAATGTGTCTGAGGAGAAGAACAGCTCTTGAAAAAAGGTGTTGCAGTTGCAGATAGAAAAAAATACCATCCTTTAGCCAAAAAAATGAAAATCCTGCCATCATTTACTCGTCTAGTGGCTTTCCAAACCGATGCACTGTTGCTTTTTCCACAGAGGTTTGAAGGAACCTCCAAGCAGCTGTTTTTCCCCAAACTGGATCACAGTGAACCTGTCTGTCAAGTGCACAGACACGTTATTTTTAAGTTCAAAACACACGCTCAGGATTCAAATATGACCCTTTTATGCAAGGATCAGGCTCAACTAGGCCATACTTGGAAAAACCTGAGAGCCCTCTGAATCAGACAAGTGCAAACCAGGTTTTTGGCTTGAATCTGAACGGAGATGAAAGTTCTGAGCTGCAGGAGTTGCAAAAAACGCGTCCAGAGCTTTTTAATACATTTTACAGCAGTCAGGTTGGATTTGGTTCTAGATTCTATACAAACATGGATAAATTATGACAGGTTGTCTCTTTGAGGCGATCAATTCCTTTAATGCTGTTTGTGCGTGCACGTGTGTGTGTGTGTGTGTGTGTGTGTGTGTGTGTGTGTGTGTGTGTGTGTGTATGTGATGGTAAGATGCATATTTCAGGTTGCTTTAAAGGCCAGGGGATATAACCATGAAAATTAAGTTGAAAATGGCAAGAGATGGACAAAACCTACCAGAACTGGAATGTTAAAGACAATATTGAGAGAAATATCTCTAAAGCTGCACCAAAAACTAATCGATGACCAAAGACACGTGATGAACTTTGAATGACGACCTCAACAGCACTGATCCCAGAGAGAGAGAGACACTGTCTGAGGCGGATAGTCACGAAAGGACAAGGAGCAACGTTCCTGTTCTGATCCCAAGTGGAACGCTGCTACTGGGAACGGGCGTTGGGAACGCATAAAGGAAGTCTGATACCAGATTATTAGAGGAAAAAAACATTACAAAACATTTGTTTATAAATCTAAATGTAAAAATATGTATAAATATATATATGAAGGTACATTCCGACTAAGTGATAATACTTTGACTGCTACTATCATTGTTGTTACTATAAAAGAATCATTTATTTATTTCATTTCTGTGTACAGAAAACATCTTTTGAAAGCCAGTAAACTGGAGAAAATGTCAGTGTCTCAACCATCATCAGTGTCTGTGTTGTCCGTAAAGATACAGACTAAATGTGTGTGCCGGGTAAAAATATATACAGTCTACTGGAAAGATGAGAGACTGACTGAGAAAATGCTGGTTTGTAAAAAGAAAAAGAGTGAAAATTAGAGAAAACTATGGGTACATGATAATCCATGATAATGGATAGGTGCTAAACAGAAAGATTAAGAAAGATAAAAAGACAAAAATAAAAGAAAGGTACACAGAAAAAGGACCGCAAGACAGGTAAAATGCAGTTGTAGGCCTAGTGGTAGGGAGTTGAACCTGTCACTCAAGCGTTGCAGGTTCGAATCCCAGACCAAGTGTACTTGAGAAAGACACTGAACACCACTTGCTCTCCATGCACCACAGCTCAAGGCTGCGTGTGTTTGTGTGTGTTCACTGAATGGATTTTTCTTTCATTCCATAAAGGATGATTGAGTGGTAAAGCATAGATTGAAATAGCGAGTTTTTTTTTTTTTTTTTTTATATATCAAGAGAGCACCGAAAAAAAACGACAAGCTCTTTGCAGGCAGAAAGTACGATATAGAGAGAGATAGAGAGACATAAAGTGTTCATATTTTAAATAGAAATGCACAAAAATGAGAAAAGACAAGTGGAGAATGTATAGATAAATCAGTCAAAAGTTAAAGATAAATAATAGTAGTATTAGAGATGGTATATCAACCGAGTATATATTGAGAGAAGATAAGAATGAGCCAAGAGAGAGCAAAGTAACAAATACTGTAGTTCAAAATAATTCCCGAGTAGTCAATGTGATACATGTTAATTAAAAAATAATGTTACAAATTAGCTAGAAAATAAATTGCTACATGTACCACAATGTGAAAAATAGAAAAAAGAAGACAAAGACATAAAGGAGAGAAGGTCTACTATCAAGTACGTGACACACACACACAATAGAAAGTTCACAATTATATCAGTTATATTACTATAGTAAAACACTCGTATGAGGATTCACTAATCCATTCGTTTTCTAAACCACTTTTCCATTTCTGAGGCACAGGAGGTTAGATGGAGATTTTGGCCTAAAGGCAGGACAGATACTGGATTTATCGCCAACCCATCACAAAGTGGGACACACACACACACACACACACTCATATATGGGCAATTCTCCAGACTCCAGTTAACCAGAAACTTTTCTCTATGAGGCAACAACACTACATGTTCAACCACTGTGCCACAGTACACAAATATGAATTATTCAGGTGGACTTGTGTTAGAAAATGTGTGTGTATGTGTGCGCCCTCAAGGCCAGTTTTATTAATAAAACCATTTTTAGCCGAGTCCACATTGGTACTTTTTCATAAGGCACAAAACTGCTAACAGTGCCAGTCATACGTCCAAGAAACGAAACTGGAAAAGTGAGACAACAAGAAAGATGAAAACAATCCTTCATAGCGCATGCACACACACACACACACACACACACACACACACTGTAATCCCGTCAGGCCGTGCTCCACTGAGTCAGCAGAAAAAGCTGCAGTGAAGCGGCGTGTTGTGGCGGAGCAGCGCTGGAAAGATTTCAGGCCAAACCCAGAGGAAGGTGCACGGCTCTGCAGCAGAGGAAAGAATGTCAGATATGTGCGTGAGAACCTGCGGGAAAACACACACACATCCCACAGGAAACACACACACACACCCTCCGCATGACAAGCCATGAACTTCTCACACACACACCCTCACGCATATGAACGCAAAGAGCAGCAGCTGGGTGGATGGCAATGCCAGGCACATGTGTGGATGTACATGAGAGAAATGGATGGATCTATCAGAGGAGAAGTGAGAGAGAAGAGAGACAGAAAAAGGGAGACAGCTAGGTGGGTAGATTGATAGACAGCGAGGAGGGAGAGATAGAGAGCGCAGTAATAAAGTAAGAGTAAATAACATAGAAAAGTGCAGAAATGCGTGAGCACTTTGAACATATAACGCACAATGCAAATCAATAGAATAATAGTATCATATCACGTACTCTCAGTCAAACACACACACACACACACAAACTCCAAGTGTTCCGACTGGGTCCAGGAGCTGGATGGACCGCAGCTCGTTCACACAAACCAACATTTCAGCACAGAAAACCGCAAGGCCGCAGTGAAACACAAGCAGCAGCTTTACACATCAAACACGTTCCTCTCGCCACAAACAAATCACATCTGACACCAGCTGCTGGTCCCTCACGCCAGAAAGCTCCGGTCCGCTCTCAAGACATTCCCAGACACACACTCCACCGCTGGCTGTGAACGGAGGAACGCAGGGAGAGGAGGGAGCGACGGGAACGCCAGGAACCGCGAACAGGTGCGGAGCTCGGGAATGCCGAGGACGAGCTTCAGGCCTGATCTGATGTTTGTGCACCTCTGTGTGATTTTCCAACCCGCTCTGGACAGGTTACATCCATATATTTAAGAGCTTTACCCTGCCAAGGAAAATTCATTGAGGACATATTAACATTTCCAAGCAGAAGTCCACCCCGGGGCAGAGGTGCTTGGCAGGTTGCGGCATCTGGGGATTTCAGCGTCTAATGTGAAGTGGTTTTATCCAAGTCGGACACATTCCTGGATCCCTGTCTATTCCTGGAAGCAGATTCGTATTAGCCGAACAGACACACTACGCGTCGACTGAAACGCTGCTAAAGCAAATAAACACTATGCAGATGAGGCAGCGCGAGATAAACAACAGTTCCCAGCTACCGACGTTCCAATCGGATCATTAAAAGTGGCATTGGCCGCTTTGGAAAAGTGACTTTCAAAGCCAGACTGTCTCCAAATAGCCACATAAGCCCGTGTATAATATGTGTACATGTGATCAGATTTGACTACACACACACACACA
>SOMO01000086.1:430758-445271 GCA_028128575.1 Paedocypris carbunculus
TTTTTTTTTTGCCATCCGTTTGGGTTATTCTCTTTCACTCTTTCAATTCATCCGTCTGTCTCTTCTCTCAGGCTGTGTGTTGAGCTCGGAGCAGGAGTCAGAGCTTCGGGATCTGTTCTGCAGTGGTTACTGGGCATTCGAGTGTCTGACGGCGCGGGACTATAATGACATGATCTGTGGCATCTGTGGCATCGCTCCCAAACTACAGATCGCACAGCGCAACACTAACAATGTCTTAATGCTCAAGAATGTGGAGGTAGCTATACTACACAGTACTGCTCTTTTATTATTATTACTCTATACTGTGTGATGCCACATTGTCCTATATACTTCTGTACAGTGCCATTCTACACTGTATTTTACTAAACCACACACCTTATTCTGTACATTACTGCCATATGCTGTACAGCACTATAAACTGCACTACTACATTCAACATTACGGTTTATTTCACTTTTTTTAATACACTTGAGTATCATTCTTACCTCTGTGTTTTTCAACTGGGTGTCACTACCATAAAGGGATTAGCTTCAATCTTCTGATTGAATTGAATTTGAAAAATCCTTTATTAGGATACTGTAGTTACGGTAACACTGTTCAGTTCCAGAGCAGCAATGAGTTCAGATCATGTTTCCTGTGCTCAGCACCAGTGGAATTATGAGCCCGCTTCTGTTAAATTGCAAAGTTAGCATCGTGCTGCATGTTAACTTACCCGCTAACATTTAAAATTATATTTGTGTAAACACAGATGTGGATATAATCAAACATTTATATACACACATAAATACATACATACTATATATTGTGCAGCTATACAGTAATAACTCTTCACACTGTAATACTACATACCATATGTTATTATTTGATGAAAACCTCTGCATAACATAATTTTAATCTTTACATTACGATCTGAAACTATACATTATTTTGAAATATCTACACCTATCTCTCTCTTTCTCTCTCGCTCTCTCTCTTTCTCGCTCCGTGTAGTTCACCTGGCCGGAGTTTGAGGCAGAAGACGAGGTTCACGTGGATGAGTTCTGGCTGACTATGGAGAATGAGGCGCTGGAGCAGGCGGCGTTTCCCTCCAGCGTTCCCATCACACGCTTTGACGCTTCTATTATTGCTCCTTTCATTCCTCCTCTCATGAGGAAAAGCTCTGTCATCAATACAGAGAAGGACAAACTCTCCACACACACTCCTCTCAGAGGTGCGTCACCAGTTAGTCTCATCATTTTTCAGTACTGTGTGTGTGTGTGTGTGTGTGTGTGTGTGTGTGTGTGTGTGTGTGTGTGTGTGTGTGTGCAAAAAAAAATATTTTGTGCGTGCGCAAAAACAAATTTTTTTTTTAAATAAACACATTTCAAGATTTTTCAAGATGTATGCAAATACTGTATAATAATTTCATCAAGTTCACTGTATAATAATTAATCAAGCCAAATATATTAATATCCTTGGAAAATTTTGACAAAGATTTTTTTTGTTTTTCCATTTTTTCATTTTTTTTTTTTTAAATACAGTATGTTTCTCTACTCAATCAATAACAGGCCTTGTTTTTCTAGTACAGTTTATTAAATTACTTTGGTCATATTAGGAAATAAAATGTCAAATAATGCTGAAACTGTTCAAAGCTTAAATTAAACTAATCATAATGTGTGCACTTTGTATTTCAGGCGACCCGTCCGTCCTGGTGCGTCTGATTCACGAGGGCATTTTGAATCCAGAAGAGTTGCATCTGATGGGTGAAGAGGAGCTCAGGGATATACTGGAGAAATGTGGGATTCCCTTCGCCACAGACGAAGCCAAAGTAACAGAGCGGCACTGATGAGAAACATTTCACATTCTGACATTCACTCCATCACTCACTCCATCCCGTCCCATCCACAGCAGCGGCTCCTGGAGCTGGTCTCTCTGCTGGTCTCACAGATACAGCACGGACTGTGGACGGCACCCGAGCCAGATTCTCAGCTGACCGCAGGGACCATCAGTCAAGTCTGTCCTCATCAGGTACAACTGCGAGAGAGAGAGAGACTTTGAATGACAAGAAAAGAGCATTGACTTAGAATTACTTGCACATAAGGATGACGTGACTAGACAGATCAATAGATGAATGATGTTTGGGTGGAGGAGTGAAATAGCGGATGGAGGAATGACTGGCCGGGTCAGTGGTTGCTTGTATTAACTGACGTGTGGTGCGGTCCAGGTGGTGTGCGGCTCAAAGTACGTGGTGCGCAGGGAAAGCGCTCGTGATCATCTGGACCTGCTGCTGTCCACTCGCTTCTGGCCGCCGGTGTACGTGACGGACTGCGCCCAGCAGGTGGCGCTCTGCACTGACCTGTCCTGCCCCGAACTAGCTTCTCAGATGTGGGGCAAAAACCAGGGCTGCTTCTCTGACCCCACCAGCGCACCCGAGGTCTGAACCCTGTGGCGTTTTAGAAATGCTTTCATGCGTTAAAATAAAGAAAAAAAATGTTTGTGTTCTTCTTGTTTCCCAACAGTATGTGTCGTGTTCAGACCTTCAGGATCAGCCATATAGTCTGGATCTCTGCACGAATGAGTCCAGTCCACTCCTGCATCCTCTCACCCGATCTCTGTCCCGATGGGTCTTGCAGCCCACCCGGCCCACTGACCCGCCTCAAGACCCCTATGCCATGACTCTCTGCAAAGAGCTGGAGCCTTACGCCACCCTCGTTCACCAGATCAGTCATGACGATGGCGCGGAATCTGCTGTGACGAGTGTTCGGCGAAAAGCTGTAGCGTTCGACAATGCGGCGTATTATTACCTGTACAACAGGCTGATCGACTTCCTGAGCAGCAGAGACGTGGTTAACCAGCAGATCGCAGACGTGCTAGGCACGTGTCAGCACGGTGAGGTGGTGATGATCCGTGATGCCCTCTACAGGCTCGGAGTGGCACAGATCAACACAGAGGAGCAGGAGGAGCAGGAAGTTAAGGACGTGCAGGGAGAACAAGAAGTGAAGATGATTCAGGAGGAAGTAGGTGACGTGGAGAAGACCCCAGATCATGTGATTTTAGAGGAGGTGCTGCTCATCTGATCTTTGCTCTTCCAAATCATTTCACGTCCAGAGACACACAGAAGATGGAAGACAGAGAGAGAAAGAGATGGACTGGGGTGTGTCTAGATGAAAGTCTTCGTTTTTGTCAGATGAATGCTGTGATAAGAGTGTCTCAGCATCACCTGAGGAGCATGATGACCCCAGGAGAAACTCAGACCCAGATTTCACTTCTCACAGCTTGTGGCATGACTTCTCAGATTGTTTTTAATTTTTATTGTGTAAATTATAAATATGGAGATTATGCAGGTCTTGATGAATTGATTCCTGATGTTCTGACAGAAGAAAATGATCATGATCTTCTCTTTCCGATCATGGATCTCGCCAGTATTTATCAGCAGACTTATCCGAGATTTTGAATTCATTAAATGTCTGTGTGGCGAGCTGCACGCGTGCTGTTTCTTCTACTTGTGCTTTCATCATCACTGTGACTTATTGAGTTAACTTCAGAGTAAACATCTTTCACTGTAAATTCTGTTGTCAAGCTCCTTTAAAAACTAATATTTTTATTATTAATGTTTATTTTTAATAAAAATTGTTTTTGTTTAAACTTAATTACACATTGCTCTGAGAAGAAGTGACTTTTATTGATGTTTCAGGAGGCACTGGGTTGTTGCGTGATCTTTCTTCAGGTTGAAAAATGAGGTTTTTACTACAAGACATGTATTGTACTTTCTCTTGGTATTTCTCCTTTGCCGTGTCACACAACATATCTGAGAAAGTTTTCATTTCATTTACTGTACATGTAAAGTTTGTACGTTCTTCCATGTTCATGCGGGTTTTTTGATGGGTCAGTTTACTCCCGCTATTCATAATCTGTGTTCAGCAGAGTTCATTATTATACTGTTTATATTTAGTTTCATTATAATTTATATCATTGTTTAGAGAACCAGCATATTGTATTTTATTTTTTGAGAAACTCTGGGTTAGGGATAGGGTTAGTTAAACTTTATTTACGGGTTCTTTGCTATCCTTCATGTTATTCTAGCTAGAACAACTTAACACCTCTGGTTATTTTGGTGCTATCATCATTGCTGGAGATAATCAGCTTCCAATGAGCAGTCCCGACACGAACATAAGAAGTGCTTACAATTATTGACAGCTCATCTGAGCTCAAATGATTTCAGATGTTTTATTATTGAAACCAGAACAGTAAAAGTGATTCTGTCTGCCATTAGAAAAATTAGAACGATTTATGAGAAAGATTAGTGAAGGAACAGTACAATCTGAGACATTTTGTAAAACAGTTTTGATCATGAATTACAGTACTTAACTGAATTTGTCTACATTGAAAACAATTCAATACAGTGTCCAGATGACATAACAGATGGATCATAATTATTATATAAAACGATCTTATAGAAAAGTAACAATTGTATGTGACGAATAGATAACAATGGATAGTTAAACGATACACTTTGCTCTGTAACAACTTTTACGATTACAGGGAAAGAACTTCTTCAGATGTCTATTATAATAAAAAATGGCCATGGAGTTCATCTTTGCTAATACTGGAGGAGCATTTTGTGCTTCATAATGCTTTGATTTACATTTTAGTTTTCCAAAAGAATGTTTACGAAAATTTGGATTTCTTAAAAACCTACAATTACACTGAACCAAAAACATTTTTACAGTTTAGTAGGTTTGATTACCAAAGAAAACATGACATTTTTTTCTGTTCCCAATGGCTAATGCTAGGTTTTAACTGGTAAATTTATTGATCTCATTGGTAAAATTATTGATCTCATTGCTCTTAAAAAAAAGACAAAAGCTTAGTTTCAAGTCATTTAATGTTGATTTTTTTTACTTGTGAAACAAAACAACAAAGATTCATAGAGAATTTCAGTTTACATCCACTGAATAGATTGCGTCAGACATCAATTCTGTCCTGATAAGAAAAGCATCAGGAAAAATTATCTCACATTTACACTCAATCAAAAACTGTCAAAATCATTCTTCCATTCAAGACGAGAAATACGGCAGTACAAGCTTTATTCATCACAGTTTAAATCAACCTGTTGCACAGTTCACAATAAAAAACAACTGTGGCTTTAGTTTCGTTTCTGGCACAAAGAGTCCAAATAAATGCTTACAAATAAAATCCTAACAGATACGTATACTTTTCAGTAAAGAAGAGAGGCAGAAAATCTTATATTCATAAAATAAAGTTTTTCTAGATTTTATATTTTTAGCAGAAAAAAAAGAATTAATACTTTGACCCTTAACCAGCAGAATTTGAGCTTAACAGTAAAATTAGGGACTAAATTAGCAGCTTAGTAGAACACACTGTCAGAGAGGGAATGAAAGACAGCATGAGAAAGAGACGGAGTGAGAAGGGGAGTTAAAACAGAACAACATTCAACACACAAAGTGGAAGTGGAACATGCTGAATCAACAAAGTTTTTTTTCAAAACAACAGCTGAATAAAAGCAAAAAGATGTTTTTCTGGACCCGGTTCTCAGTCACTGTTGGAGAAGTGAAACTGACAACAACTTCAAAAGTGACAAAAGATTGATAGAGAGATAGAGACAGAGAGAGAGAAACATGCGCTTCTTCAGCAGAACTGATAGTTGTTGGCTTTCATGAGGGGCTGCTCCTCTTCTTCCTGGTCACATGACTCATCTTCCGGCTTCACTGGGTCACATGACTCTAATTGAGTTTCTTCAGCATCTTCAGATTGGATGTTCTGGTACTCACTCTTTTGAGAAAAAATTAAGAAAATGTTACATTCTTATATCTTGTCAACATTTTATAGAAGCTTGTGTTAGCGACAGAAAGAGAGGAGGAGAGATAAAGAGAGGAAGAGAAAATAAAAGAGAGAACAATGACCGGTTGGTGGAGCGAGTCTCCCAGAATCCTCTCGATCATCTGACTGATCTCACTGAATGTTGGTCTCTCAGCTGCCTGCAGGTTCCAGCACATCTTCATGATCGAATACCTGCACCAAACCACACAACTGGTAAACACCGACACCAGAATGTGTGTGTGTGTGTGTGTGTGTGTGTGTGTGAGTGCGCGTGTGTGTGTGTGCGTGTGACCTAATAAGACAAAATGTCACTATTATTCAGTGATAAAACTAAATAAAAAAGCTATGAACCAAATTGCAAATTTGCAATAAATTAAATCCAAATAAACAAATTGTGGTTGAGCCACAGTGTGTGACTTTACACTAGCACTAATATAAGAATTCTTCAGATTGTGAACAGCATGAGACATAACCCTGCTCTCTGAGTTTGTTTTATATATTTCTGTTATATCCCCAATGAGGATGGAAACATCTTCCAGCACCACCATTAAAATGACGCGAAACAACCAACGCACTGATTTTGTAGTGTTAGAATGCCAGAGGAGACTGGCCCCAGTGAGTCGGGTTCTCCCCAGGGTTTTTTCCTCGTTAGAGAGGTTAGAGAGGCCACTGTCGCATATGTGCTTGCTCACTGGTCTTTGTCTTTTCATAATCATAGCCATTAACTTAACAGAAGAATCTTCACTTTTAGAAGAATGGTCAACAATTCCTATAAACACACTCCTCAACCTTGTGAACAGCCTTCTTGGGAAGAGTTGAAGAGTTAATACAGTAGCTGCAAAAGGTGGACCGACATCATTTTGAACCGTAAGGGTCAGGAATGGGATGGCACTTAAGTTCATATGTGAGTCATGGCAGGTGACAGAATATGTTTGGTAATGTAGTGTATGTAAGGGAGCAATGAGGACGAGTGTGAAGTGTGTGTGTGTGCTAAATCAAGTTCTTTAGTCAGATCATGTGTTCAACAGGCAGAACAGACGATGTGACATGGACGACAAAAAAAGCAGCAAGTGTGAATCACAGTCTAGCCGCGGAAAATCAGTCCTGGAATCGAATCAACTGCAGATGTGCCACATCATCATCTGAGACGACAACAACACACACACACACATACACACACTACATGTATCCTAATGTAAATCACTCACATCTCTGGTGAGGAGAAGTCGGGTCTGTTCATCTGGTAGCCGGTTTTAATCATCTTGTAGAACTTGGAGTCCACGAGGATGCTGGGATACGGACTCTTACCTGCCAGAACACACTGTATGTCAAACACTGAACAAGCAATACACGCATCAAAATGTAAACCACTACACACACACGCACGCGAAGTCACAGCTTGTCTTTCTCACCCAGAGAGAATATCTCCCACAGTAGAATCCCGTAAGACCAGACGTCGCTCTGAACCGTGTAGACACAGTCGAAAATACTCTCTGGAGCCATCCACTTCACCGGCAGTCGGGCCTGCACACACACACACACACACACAACACACACATCGTTAAACACACGCACATATACACACATAATAGACACACACCCACACACATGGATATACAATACATATAAACATCCACACACTCACAAGCACAAACACACACATATATGGACATATAAAATACAAAATAATTAGGGTTTAGGCCAGTGTTTTTCGATAGATTATGTGTCTCACGTTTCCTTTCACAACATAGTTGGAGTCGTTCATTATGTCTCGAGCCAGACCAAAATCGCAGATCTTTGCCACTCGGCCGTCCGTCAGGAGAACGTTTCTCGCAGCCACGTCTCTGTGAATACACTGACACAGAACCAGTCCGATTAACCAACACTCACTCACTTACTTATTTATACACTCACTGTCCAGGAATTGTATCTTTTCAGTTGTGTTTTCTGCTAATCATTTTACCGACTCACGTTTTTAGCAGAAAGGAAGTCCAGACCTTGAGACACCTGGAAGGAGAATCTGAGCAGGTCGTCCATGTCCAGCGGCCACGTCTCCTGTGTCTGCTTCTCGCCCGGAGAACCTGCAGCACCAGGATTCGCTCAGACTCACAAACACGCACATCCTTTCTCCTGATGATGCTGTGTGCTGAGGTACCTGGAGCTGAATGAGTGGATTTGGACTGGACTGGTCTCATGTCCAAATAATGATCTGAGCAGATACTAGAAATCCCACTGTCACTGTCAAACAGAGACATCAATCAATCCCATATAAAAAAAGAGAATAAAGGATTTAAAAACAAGCAGTAAAACATTTGATGAATGGAAGAGTGTGTTAACAGGGATGGAGGGAATTTATGGAAAAATAAAGGATTGCATGAATGGGGAAGAAGTAATTGAAACAGACTGGAAAAGCAGGCAGACAAATAAAAACTATTCATAATCAACTATTGTTGAAAGAACCTTCTGACAAACGCTCGTTCAGAGTTGATGTTCTTATAATCAGCCGTGCGCTCTGGAAAGTCGGGAATTGTAACAGTGAAGTTCAGGAAGTTCTCAGCCTTGCCACGGAGGAAGTTCAGAAGATCGCCATGACAACAGTATTCTGTGATCACCAGTACTGGACCTGGACGTAGACGGTGTGGAAACGTTTAGTTCCTTATAGATGGAGATTGTCGTTTCTTAGTTCTTCGGCTTGTTCCCTCACCTCCGTGTGTGCAGGCGCCCAGCAGGTTGACAATGTTCTTGTGTTGTCCGAGGTGACTGAGTATTTTTAGCTCAGAGATCAGAGCTTCTCGCTCTTCTGGATGAGCACTGGCTGCTCCCAGCATGCAACACAATACAAGACGTACAACATCACATCAAATTGCAAAAGACAATTACAGTAGCTTGTTTACAAAAAAAAACAAAAACGAATATTAGAATATTGCGTCTTTGTGAACCTACCAATATTATAATTGGGTCCAAAACGCAGTTAAATGCGTAATTTCTGATATAAGATCCAGAAGCTTTCTTGCACATTGGACAGATATTACAATGATTTATAACAAATTAGTCTTGTCATTTTGCCTTTATATTTTTTGACAGAACATTTTTTGATGAGCTCCACAAGGCTCACTGCTCGGCCCAGTCTATTTGCTTCTGCTGAGGACAAGCTTGGACTTTTTATCTGCAGATAAATGTACTTTTTAAATTCTGAACTCACATTCAGCTTGTCTGTGTGAAAAAAGACTTCAATCAGTTCATTGCAATGAAATGTGCCTGAATCTGACTCTTGATGGAGATTTTAGTCAAGGCCTGAACTTCTGCACTGGCAATCATTTTTACAGGACCACTGACTATATGAATATGGGTCAGTGGTTGTTGTGTCATGTGACCTCTCCTAACCTTTCAGCATTTTGACTGCGACCCGTGTGATGTTGTCTTCTTTGCCCATGCCATACGCCGTGGCCTCCACCACCTTCCCAAAGGCCCCTGCACCTAGAGTCTTACCTAACAACACAGTCTCTGCATCACACATCACGTGTACATCAAACGTTCATTTGTGCTTTACATTACATACAGTGAACTAATCAATCAAACAAACTAATTTTAAAACCAAATTTAAAGGAAACATGAATGATGATGTGTAACAGAACATGTGATGTTGAGTGGAACTAACCCAGTTTGAGTTTGTCTCGGGGAAACTCCCACTTCTGGTTGTAGGGAAGCTGTGTGGGGTCGATGAAGCTGTAGTTGTTCCCATTGGAGGCTTCAATGATCTTCCAGCGAATTTCATACCTAGGCTTCTGTAGACACACATTAGGAAACAATTTTCATTACCAAAACACTGTGGCAAATAAAATGTGGAGAGCAGTTGAAATTGTGAAATTGAAATGTTTTTTTGTTTTTTTTTACACAGTGGAAACTATGCCAAATCATGAGTCTGACCTGCTTGTACTTGTAGAGCAAAAAACAGAGAAGCAGTAGAAGTACAGCCATCGCCGCCGCAGTGCCAAAAAGAGTACTGGTGAAGAGTTTATCTGAGAGAGAGAGAGAGAGAGAGAGAGAGAAAGAGAGAGAGAGAGAGAGAGAGAGAGAGAGAGAGAGAGATAGAGATAGAGGGAGAGAGAAAAAACAAAGAAATGGGGGGATTAACATAAAGACAAAGAAAGAGCATAATTTCTGATTTCTGATCTGTTCATCTTCTGATTCTTCAAGTACCAGACACGTCCATGGCCAAGGTGTCACTGTCTTGACCGGCCAGGTTAAAGGCCACACAGACCACCGTCATTCTCTGGCTGGATGGGCCGACAGTCAGCACACTCTCCACACCCACCGTCCCTGATGGATGAGGCTGGACCGTCTGGGTCCAGACGGGCTGAAGACCAGTTGAGTTCTCTGAACATCTGACACAGACGCAACACACTACAGTCAACTCTCAAATGTAAATCGTTAAATTACATTTATATTGCAACTATGGGAAACAGAAACATACAGTACGTATTACTAATGTGTGTGTGTAGTCGTACGTGTCACTGAAGTCAGTGCACTGGTACCAGAAGATGCTGGGGGCTGGGTAGCCGTATGACGTACAGGACAGTGTGGTGACGTTCTCCCACCTCACTTTCGTTACCGGCTTTTCTGTGGCACAAATTCTTGATTCTCACAGAGATCATGACATGCTCATGTGCAGCAGACTTCAGTTCAATTCAGCACAATTTTTCAAATAATTATAATCTATCTATCTATCTATCTATCTATCTATCTATCTATCTATCTATCTATCTATCTATCTATCTATCTATCTATCTATCTATCTATCTATCCATCCATCCATCCATCCATCCATCCATCCATCCATCCATCCATCCATACATCCATCCATCCATACACATCTATCTTTTAAAAAATAACATAGAAATATAAATTGTAGTAAAATAAACTATTTAAAGAAAAGGTAAATATTAAACATGTTGTATAATAAATTAATTTCAATTTAATAGTATTCATTTAACAGAAATTTGTTTCACAGTTGAGCAAATTAAATTAAACAAATGAAACTGTTCTATTATCTCTGATTGTAATAAATCAATAACAGCACATTTTTTTGTATTCTGTAAGTTTGGACGTCTTTGTACTCACTGTACATTTTGATGTCAAAGGAAATGGAGGCATTCTTCATACTGCTCTTAACATGTAGTGTGTAGCTGCCCATCTCCATCTCGTTCAGTCTCTTGAGGGCCAGCAGCACCTCGTACCTGCAGAACATCAACCCTGATCTTCTCCTCTGACCTCACTGGCCTCTGCTCACTCACCTATCATTGTAGCGGTAGAACCTGTGGTCCGCCAGCGAGGCATTGAAGGTCGACGGAGTCTCCCAATGGTGGAAGGTCAGGGATGGATATGCTTCAATCGAGACACCCAGATCCACATCATCGCCATCGTTCACCTCGATGGACAGGTGGTTACGAGCAAGTTTAGATGAGAGTTTGGGTGAGAGACGCATGTATGGCTCGTCTGTCAGGAATCAAAGATGGGTTAGTTTTGATGGAGGCCGAACAAAGCACAAGGCCTCTGACCTTTGACTCTGACCTACGACCAGCAGGTAAGTGGTGGAGCTGTTTGCTCCAGCCTCATTTTGCCCCGTGCAAGTGATGTTGCCCGTGTGGTCCAGCTGGAGTGCCGGGATGGTGAGGATGCTCTCAATGGCCAGACGATCCCCCTCCATTGTGGATTTCTCCTCCGCGCGGGGAAGAATCTGTGGATAATTTATTCTTACTGTAATGTTTAATTAAGCAGTTTAATTTAATATTATTAATGAAAAGTAAAAAAAACTGATAACAATTTCTTCTTGTTGCTGTCCCCTTTCTATGAGTGACTGGATGTTTTATGGGGTTTCCATTAAAAACCAACCAGCTTTTTTTTTTTTTTTTGGAAAACCAATGAATAATCTAGAATGTTGCATCCCACTTCTGTCCGGGTATAAGGCTGTTGAATGCCAGTTCCACACTCTTCCTTCCTTCCTTCCTTCCTTCCTTCTTTTACACCTTATTTTCTCCAACCCTTCCTTCATTTCTTCCTTCCTTTATTTCTTTCTTTGAAGAAAGTGGCTGTTCGCTATCAATGGCCATAAATGCTGCAATTATCCAGATGTGTGACAGCAGGTCAATGGTGATGTTGACATCAGTGGTGACATCTATTTTGTACAGAAAAACAAGGTCAACCTCAATGACCTCCAAAACCGTGACTTGGGGAAAGAAATGGCCCATTGTCACAGAATATCCATCACTTATTATAGACCATCAGTGATACTATAGGAAGCAGTAAGCCGAAGAGAGCTTGAGCCAGTCTTTCAAGGCAGCGGACATTTACAAATTCCGTCTGACCCACCAAGACCTCTCGACTATTGGTGACCCTTCCCACTCATCTTACAACTCTCAAGAAGACTGCCAGGATCCGCAGACACAAGAGTAGCTTCATCCATTCATTGCACCATGTTTATTTTTAGAAACACAAAAACACTTGTGATGCATAACTGCACGAGAAGATCAAAGGTCAAACCTTTCTAGAGGAGTGAGTCCAAGTGACATTGTAGTAAAAGTCTGGATTATTAGTGGTGCAGCTGATCCTCAAGCTTTCCCCCACTAGCTTCACATACTCAGTTCTCTTCAGCAACACGTACGGCGGAAAACGCAACTCTAGAAACAACAAGAGTTAGTGGCTCATTCTGGCAATTTTGCAAATTTGTTACAAAAATGTGCAGTAAACTGACTTTGTGTGACGTTTATGGAGAAGGTCTTTGATGTTTTCTTCTCCCCTCTGGATGTAGCAGAGCAGACGTATTCGCCGTTGTAAGCGGGGTGAACGTTGTGTATCAGAAGCCCTCGTCTGGGGTCAAAGGTCACGTTCATGCCGTAAGGCAGCACTGAGCCATTCTCCATGCGGAAGGAGAAGTCTGTGGCCCTGGGGTCTGTGAGCAGACAAGGCAGCAGCAGATCTTCGCCTTCCTTCAGCACATACGTGCGTGGCATGTTCGGAGACACAAACAGAACTCTGGAATCTGAAGTCAATCACATTTGGTTAAAAACAAACAAAATAAACAAAATAAAACAAAATTCTAGCACAATTGCAGTTCCAGAATTCAACTACACTAGAATCTGTAATGAAATACATTTGGCTTAAAAGTAGTTTTGGTGAATTTAAACATACAGTTCTTTTACAATCAATACATTTTGTATTTGTATCAAATTCAAAACTTTCTACATTCTAGAAGATTCTAGAACAAAGTATTTCTTCACTCACCCTGGACAAACACATGAATGGACGAGGACGGACTTTTCTCTTGTTCTCCGCTGTAGACGCACCTATAGGTGCCGGTAAACTCGGCAGTGACTTTATTCACACGAAAGCTCCGGATGTTTCCTGGTGTCTTGGAGATGTAGTTTTTGTGTCGAGACAGACGTGGAATCCACGTGACCGGCCCATCTCCCTCACAGCTCAAGTAAAGAGCAGAACCTGCATCTAGAACCACATCAGCTCCTGCCACAGCACCCGAGTCCAGGAAGATCTGGGGTTCAGACCGGGCTGAGAGTAGCGGAAAAAAATCATTTGAAAGGCTTCTTGGTTTGATGGAAAAAATGTGAAAAAAATAATAATAAAATAAAGTGTGTGTGTGTGTGTGTGTGTTTGTGCGTGTGTGCGTGTGTGTGTGTGTGTGTGTGTGTGTGTGTGTGTGTGTGTGTGTTGGCATGTCTGTTCCTCAACGTCTTCTTAACATCCCAAGTCTCTGCTCTCACTTCTGCTTCCTCTCTGATTCACACATCTATCTAACATTCCTCCATTTAAAAGACCTATTCATAGGATTCATATTCAATATCTTAGAAATTAACAAAGAATCTATATTTTACAAATTCAAAATACGAAAACAACAGTCTCTTACTAAACAGAAATTAGATACTTCTGATTATTATATAATTATTAATAATATTAATAATATTAATAATAATAATTCTCCATAAACAACATAAGTCAAATCAACCAAAGCAATATAGAGAGAGAGATAGAGGGAGACGGGGGCCGGCACACTCTTTTTATTATTTTTTACATTAAAAAATACTTTTATTAAAAATTACTATTATCGTCATATAATTTGAATTTTGAAACAATGATAAGGACAAAAAAATTCTATCAGCTCAAAAGCGCCAATGGTTTTGGTCAAAACAATCCTCATAAGTTTTTGGTAAACGATCCAGAGCTGATTTTTTTTTCAGAAATGTAGATGAAATGTGGCTGCTCTGATCATCTGAGACTCATGTGAGAAGTTTCATAGGTCAGGATTTAGAAGGTCAGGAAACTCTTACCTCGGGCTTGAGCACACAGGAGTCCCGAGAAGAGAAGCACAGCAAACATCTTGCTCGCTGAGTTCCCTGAATGTCTGAGATGAGGAAACAGCAACTGGCTCTTCGTCCTTCAGCACTTACTTCTCATTTCTCACTGGGAGGGTTCGACCAGATCTTTAGATCAGCTGACTGGAGAAGAAGGAGAGATCTATAGCGCAATGTCCACTATATATTAAAAACTGTGTGAAAAAAACAGGAACCGAGTTGAATCTCTACCTGGAAGATTCAGAGGCATGTGAAGATGAAGATCTTCTGATCGTCTCTTGCTTCTAGTTTGCATCTCAGCTCAAGGCCCAAAGAGCTCTCTCTCTCTCT
>SOMO01000086.1:500949-514399 GCA_028128575.1 Paedocypris carbunculus
TAAAATTAACTTCTTAAATGGACATTTCAAAAAACATAATTTAGAAATCTCTCTTTATTTCAGGTCAGTTTGGGAGAGTCTTTATTAGAGACAGAGGCTGTGGAGAACCTGGATACTCCTGTCAATTGTTTCAGGAAGCTCTTTGGTAGTTTATCTGGGTTTGATTCATGGTTTTAGCCTGAAGCGGTGAATTGCCTTCTCATTGTGTTGAACAGTGTGTGACGTTCTGCCGCTGATTCTGAACAATCCGGAGATGTGCCTTCCTGTCAGTCTGCTGTACAAGTACCTGCACAAAGCCGCCGAGTTCTACATCTGTTACACCACACGGGAAACGTCGGCGGACGGACAGATGCAGGGTGAAACTGCTCTTTCTCATTCAAGTATAATTAATGTGGCTTAGATTCTTAACTAATCCAGACGCTGTAGTTCATTTTGTGTGTACTGACTCTATTTTGTTAGGTTCACAGGAAGTTGGTCTGAAGTCCCCGGGTAGGGGCCGTGGCCAGCGATACGTAATTNCAATCTGGCTAGTAGGAGCCAGTCGTCCAGGTAGTTCAGGATCCTGAAGCCGCACACTCTCAGGGAAGAGAGGGCAGCCTATCTTTGTAAAGACTTGCGGCGACAGAGAGAGGCCGAAGGGCAGGACCATGTACTGATATGCTCGGCCCTCGAAAGCAAAGGCTTGTGCCGGGGCAGGATTGAGACATGAAAGTACGCGTCTTGAAGGTCGATAGCGGCGAACCAATCCTCGGGTTGAACTGCCCTCAGAATGTCCCTCCATACAAGAGAGGTGGCAGCTCTAAAAAAGATTTTACGACAGCAGAAAATTCTATATACTTCAAAAACTAATTTTACTACTAATTTTGCATGTACATAAATATATTCATAAACAATAATTGTTCATCGTCAAAACCAAAAATACGATATTCACAGACGGTCACAGTGTATGTCAAATATTACACAGATACCGTTACACAGATAGGACCTTTATTTTGAAGGTCGCTATTTTGCCGGAAGTCGACATCTGTAGTTGTTTTGTCTGTCGCTCAGAGTATTTTTCTCTGAGTATTTTCTGGTTTTCTCCGTACAAATACGATATTCGCAGTTGCCCGTGAGCGGCTGCAGATGTCGGCGCAAGGCGACTGCGAGTTTCTCGTGAAGCGCGCGCGGGAGCTCGTGCCGCAAGACCCATACGCCGCGAAAGCCTGGCTGATCACAGCGCGCACACTTTACCCAACAGACTTCAACATTCAGGTCAATAACATTTAATAAATTAAGATTGGAGTTTACTCTTTTGTAGTTTGATTGACTGTAGGTATGTACGTGTATTTTATGTATTTGGGCGTTTTGTGCATAACATTGTGCATAACAACCTTTTGAATTTTCTCCTTCCAAACGGATTATGTCAGTACACGATTGACAGTGACAAGTAGGAAATTGTGTTCAATAATACTGTCAGTGTTACTACGATATGTTCACAAAGAAACGTATTAGGTCATAACGAGTATATGATTGCAATAAATAATCTATTTAATACATCGAATCTTAAATACCCCCACACACTTAAAGCTGAATACAAACAATGTCGTGAAGAATTGTAGTAATATGTAAATATACAAAATGCTAATTATTATTGTAAACGCATTTTTGTTTGTTTCATTGTTTGCATTGACAACAGCAATACGAGTCTTGTGTAACTTGCTAGGTTTTAATGGTGGATGTTGTGTTGCAGTATGAGATGTACAGCATTGAGAGGAATGCGGAGAGGACGGCATCCGCCGGCAGGCTGCTCTATGACATGTGAGTGAGGCTTTCACTGCCGCCGCCGTACGTAGATGGTCAGTGGAACTAACGTGTTTGTGTTGTGCCTAGTTTCGTGAATTTCCCCGACCAGCCTGTGGTGTGGCACGAGATTGCTGTGATCACAACAGCTCTTCGCAATGATAGCCAAGACAAGCACGCACAGTTTCTGAAAGGTAGTGCTCAGATTTCTGCACACTGATCTTTTCCAACTATAAGGTTCACCATCAACTGATTTCTTTACCCTTTTTCCAGAAAAAAGGAAAGGATTTTAGGTTCATTTATAGTTCCAAAATTGTGGTATATTCAGTATAGAATTACAGTAAAAAATAAATAAATTTGGTTACACAAGTCATTATTGTTTTTTTTTTTTTACTTCTGTATAAAAGATTACCATAGTGAGCACAACATTTTATTTTGACATGTAGCTAAAAAATTAATTTCATTTCATTCATACCAACCAAATGTCTAGGTGCATTAGTGAAAAAAACAAACTAGTTTTTCAGTATGAAAAAAATTGTTGGGTTATTATAGGCTCGGCCTAATTATAAAATAATTTTTGCAGTTCAGTTTGTCTGGATTTTTTTAAATTGTAGATTTCTGTTCTGCTCCGTACCCTCTGAACTACTGAATCAATGTTTTATTTACACAAAATGTCGTGTTTCTAGGTGTTTTTGAGACGCTTCCAGGTCCAGTGCAGTGTAAGATGCTCTTGAAGGCCACTGAGCAGTGCTTCAACACCCTGGAGAAAGCTGAGATGTTGCTGCTATTGCTGAAGAGGTTCCCAGAGTCGGTTGTGCAGCACGGAGTTAGTGTCTTCTCATCTTATCAAAATTGTTGGATTTTGGAAGGGTTTTTTTATGGACGTGTGAATTAATACATTTTTATAAAATTAAGTTCTTAAATGGACATTATAAATAAAAAAAACATTTTTTAAAATGTGTTTAAAAAAACATAATTTAGAAATCTCTCTTTATTTCAGGTCAGTTTGGGAGAGTCTTTATTAGAGACAGAGGCTGTGGAGAACCTGGATACTCCTGTCAATTGTTTCAGGAAGCTCTTTGGTAGTTTATCTGGGTTTGATTCATGGTTTTAGCCTGAAGCGGTGAATTGCCTTCTCATTGTGTTGAACAGTGTGTGACGTTCTGCCGCTGATTCTGAACAATCCGGAGATGTGCCTTCCTGTCAGTCTGCTGTACAAGTACCTGCACAAAGCCGCCGAGTTCTACATCTGTTACACCACACGGGAAACGTCGGCGGACGGACAGATGCAGGGTGAAACTGCTCTTTCTCATTCAAGTATAATTAATGTGGCTTAGATTCTTAACTAATCCAGACGCTGTAGTTCATTTTGTGTGTACTGACTCTATTTTGTTAGGTTCACAGGAAGTTGGTCTGAAGTCCCCGGGTAGGGGCCGTGGCCAGCGATACGTAATTGATGGGTTGTCAGAGAAGTCGTCTGTTGTGTCGGAGCCCTGGGAGCGGCTGCTAGAGATGCTGGGTGTGGTCGGCTCACTCTGTGATTGGCAGGGAGAGAAAGGAAACCGGTGCGAGTCAGATTATGTTGTCTAATTCAAGAATGTGTATGATTAACTCTCACTACCTGAGTGTGTGTGTGTTGTAGGTCATACTCAGAGCTCCTGCAGCGTGTAGTGGAGTTGAGTCGGTATATGACCACAGCAGACGGTGAAGGCTTGTCACGCTGCTGTGGTCAGATTGTGACCTGCTGCACACTGGTGCTGTTTTACAATGCTTTTCACTACATCTCTGTAGTGCAGCCATCGCTCTTCCATGGTGAGTATCAAACCAGGATGTTTGATCAAATCAAATCAGTCCTACTCCATTTCTTTTGCATCACATCCCCCACTAGGCAGCCATTTGAGTACAGTGAACCCATTGGCACGTTTAAGTAATCAGTCTGAGATGCTTTATGACACGACACATTATCCTGCTGGAACCAGTGTACACAATATTTTTAGTTTTAGTCATAGTCTTTTGACGAAAACTCAGTGTTGTTTTAGTCCCAAATTAGTCATCTTAATTTTTTTTAGTTGTAGTCTAATTTTAGTCGACTAAATACCACAACATTTTAGTCGACTAAATTCAAGTGTAGATTTAGTCAACAAGGTGCGATATATTCTAAACGTTTACTAAAGTTGCTATGTCTAAGAAATCTGAATACGTAGTTAACTATGAACATGTAAAATATATACAAAGATCTTATTTATTTGGACAAAACTTTTATTTCGCTTGAACTTATTTTTATTCTGTCAATCCGAATAAATATATTCTCTCATATTCTCTATATCTCTCTCTCTGTGAAACCTCAACAAAGAAGAATTTAAATACAATAAAATAAATTATAATTGCATCACGTTTATAAGTAACAAATGGTTGCACGGTGAAAAAAAAAAAAAAAGTTTCATCTGCAGATGGTGCTTCACGTGTATCGTATTTTTGCCCTTGATGGTTGCTCCACGAGGCGTACAGATAGTTTTTTTTAAGGTCTAGTTGAAGGTTAAAATGAATCCATATATCGGACCGTTTTTTCCTGCTGGGAGTAGACATTTTTGAAGAAGCTAGCACCTCTATACTAGCCTACTCACCGTGCTTTACATGCCCTGCTGAATTACCTAATTGGCTCTCTTTGCGGGCACCCGCCTTTCTCCACAAGCTCTGATTATGATTGGACGTCAAGACGAAAGGCATTTTTGTTTAGATTTTATTTGTTGACAAAAGTATTATTACATGTAGTTAAAGTTTTCGTTCCTTATATAGTTCTCATTTCGTTTTTGTCAGGGAAAGTTTCATTGATGAAGACGATGACGAAAAAAGTTTGTCAATGAAATTAACACTGTCTGTAGGTAGCCATCAGAGGATGGGAACACTGGATGGTGCTAATAAAGGGATGAACATGGTCAGCAAGAAGGCAGGATGGATCCATTCTTTGTTGACGTCCAATTTTGACCCTAACATCTAAATATCACAACAGAAATCAAGGCCTATCTGACCAGGCAATGCTTTTGCAATATTCTATTTACATTATTTTGTTGGGTCTATGCAAATTGTAGCCTCAGTTCTCTGTTCTCAACTGACAGGGGTGGCACCCGGTGTGGTCTTCTGATTCTGTAGCCCATTCATCTCAGGTTTTGAAATACTCGGACCACCTAATCTGGCAGTCATCTAAATCACTCTTCTTCCTATTCTGATACATTCATATTGTTTCAAATGTATTTTTAATGTGTCAAATTAATTGAAGAGTCTCGAACATAATGAAGTGTGTTGTGTGTTGTTAAGGTCATGCTGCTCTCAGCTCCGCACCGTGGGTTCTGCTGGAAGATCTGTCCAACGTTTACGCAGAAGTGGAAGTGGAGCGAAAACATGTGCACAAAAAACGCAAACTGGCCGATGGACGAGAGAAAGCCATGGTGAGGACAAAGGTCATTATTACTTTAATTCCAGACTCTAAACTTAATTGTTTAATGTTTTCCTGTGACTCATTTCTGAGCTGATTTCTATGTTCTGATGTGTCAGGAGGGCATTGTGTGATGCTATTTTAGTTAAGAGTGTGGGATTGTGTGTGTTTGTGTGTGCAGAGCTCTGATGACGAGGAAGCTTTTTCTAAAGGCAGAGGACGCCACATAGTCGTGAATAAATCCGAGCTGGCATCCTGGGCTGAGACGCTGGAGCACTTCCGTATGGCTCGAGAGAGCTGGGACCTGCTGCATTCGCACCCGTCCATGGAGACCGGTCTGAATTTTTCCCTGTCCAACCACTTCCATATAAACATCTGAAACACTGAGCTTCTTCATTAGACGACTACCATTTAGTCATCAGACAAGATCATTACTACATTTCGTCTGTATGTGGTTGTGCATAAAAACCATATTTTCTAGGTACATGCAAGCCACTATTGAATAATTCGACCTACAAAGATCAAATAATTTGACCTTTAATAATTATACAGATCTTTTCGGGATTTTGTACATGTATCTCTGTATCTCTACAAGATTACATCAAACACATTTGGTTGATGTAAAAGAAGAGTCAATATTAAGTCAATTCAGAATAGAACAACAAAGAAATGTTTTCTAATTAGTTTTTTTAACTGTCTGCAAAAAAGGCATCAATCAATACCAAGGATTTTCCTTAAGTGTCATTTTATTATTACGCTTTTCCGTAATTATTATTACGTTAGATTAGATTCAACTTTATTGTCATTTCTTACACATGTACAGGTATAAGGCAACGAAATGCAGTTTATGTCTAGTGCTATAGCAGTAAGTGCCGAATATTGGTTATAAGCTAAAATATACAGAATGTACAAGTGTAGAGAGGATGTGAATCAAATGCTATGAACAGAAACTATATTTACAGATACTATGAACCATCTATGCAGGAATAGATATAAATCTTATTTACAGATTTAATTTTTTATAACAGATTTTATGATTTATAACAGATTTTACACTGTATACACCGACTATATACACTGTATAAGAATGTACATTTAGCGCAATGGATTGTGTGGATTTATACAGATTAATAGTGCAGTAGTTGAGAGGGGAGTGCAGGTAAGTATGTGCAAAGCAGTCAGTGGGGTGCAGAATTCAGTAGGGAGACAGCTCTGGGGAAAAAGCTATTACTGAGTCTGCTAGTCCCTGTACGAGAAATCTGAAGCGCCTGCCTGAAGGAAGGATAGAAAACGGTCCATATGGAGTGTGAGAGGAGTCCTTCAGAATGCTGCGTGCTCGACGTAAACAGCGTTTCTTCTGGATGTCCTCAATGGCTGGCAGTGGAGTCCCAGTGATGCGTTGAGCTATTTTCACTTACCGCAGCAGAGCAGCTCCCGTACCAGGATGTGATGCATCAGTTGTGATTTGTACCGATCAGCGTTGCTAGATTTGTTAGCTAGTGACTCGATTCTTGTAAGAATTGTTTGCGTAACGTAGCTCTGATTAGTTATCTTAATCTTCAATCACAATTAATTATCTTAATCTATGCTCCCCAGAATACACGATTGTTCCACACTGCTGTGTTTCCAGTGTTGTCTGTGTCCAGTGTGACGTGCGGTGCTGATGTTGTTCTGTTGTGTTTTCGCAGAATTTATGAAAATCTGCTCAACTTGGAGAACAGAGACGTGGCTGTGGTTCAGGATTTTCCTCACAGATATGATCATCTATCAGGTGAGATCTCAGAACCTCCATTAGTTTTCTGATTTTCTTTTTTTTTTTTTAGTTTCCAGTACCATATTTCATAAACATAAATTACAAATATGTTATAGATGCTGATAGATTGATGGATTAATGCTAAGCAGATTCAATGAACAGAGAGATTGATTCAATGACAGCCGTTTAGATGTGATCTATTTGGGTGATCTATTCATTTATAAGTGTTGTATTCATAAATAGTTGAATTTTTGACTTTTTGTTTTTATAAAGGCATCTGTTGTTTGTTGTCAGGGTCAGTACCGGAAGGCTCTCTCCAGCCTGTCCCTTATGTCATCTCTCCAGCTCCAACAAAACCAGAACTCCCTCTCCACAAACCTGGAGCTCCACAGGGCCGTCATACAGCAGGCCTCGTGTCACTACGCCCTGGGAGAACACAGGGTAACACTTGTCTCCTCACCTGTTCCATCAACAGTCTCCTGAGGCACCTAAGCTTCACTCTATGGTTTGTCAGATGGCGTGTGAGAAACTTCTGGAAGTCATCGGTGGCCTGGTGCCGCAGTTCCAAGACGCAGTGAAAAGCGGCGAGGAGCAACGCAAACCACGAAGCAAATCTAAAAAAGGTGAGAATGTTGTCTTACACTTAAAATTTCAGTTTGGTTATATATTTAGTCAAACGGAAACCTTACAGTGGTCTCTGATTGCACTGCATTCAACTTTTTGTTAAAAACCGGGTG
The DNA here is from genome assembly GCA_028128575.1 of Paedocypris carbunculus. NCBI lineage: Eukaryota > Metazoa > Chordata > Actinopteri > Cypriniformes > Paedocypris > Paedocypris carbunculus. The sequence continues at coordinate 508,655 of SOMO01000086.1, forward strand.
CTTTTATAGTCTTCAAAACGGTAGAAGCTTTTCTTGGTGTATAGTTTCAGAACTGTTTAGTTTGAAAGCTGTATTTTAAATTAGCTCCAAAAAGTTGAAATAACGTGTCAAATGTTTAGTGACTCTTTCCTGAGACACTCAAACGTTTATTTATTTTCTGTTGTGTATATTTTTCTGCGGCCAGGTAATGACCTGAGGCTCGTCCCCTGCACCAGCAAATCCATTCTTCCCTTCTGTCTTCAGCTGATGCTGGCCTGCTTCAAGGTACCAGAGGCAAATCCTTTCCTTTCTGAACCATAACACTTACACGCTGTCTTGTTTTCAGCTCAGAGCGTTCACCGATAACAGAGACGACCTGGCTCTGGGTCATGTGGTCGTTCTCCTGCAGCACAATTGGCCGCAGGGCGAGAGTCTCTTCCTCAAGGCAGTGGACAAGATCTGTCAGCAGGGAAGTTTTCAGTACGAGAACTTCTTCAACTACGTCACCAGTATCCTTCACTAACAGCTACACATAAATAAGAGACAGGGACAAAACTTGTGTCGTTTTAGACATTAAGTGAGAAATGTCAAAATACCTAGAAAATTATAAGCTCAGTCTTTTAAAAGAAGTTTCCTTAACCTGCTTTTTCTCCCAGACATTGACATGCTTGAAGAGTTTGCTTACCTACGCACCACAGAAGGAGGGCGTGTCCAACTGGAGCTGCTTCCCAATCAGGGGATGCTCATCAAGTAAGTCCTGGCCCTGCATGCCAAATCTGGCCATACCAATGATGGGGATTGATGAGTGATAAGTGATCTCATAAGGTCTCTCCCTCCTTCCTGTTTCCTTTTTCCTCTATTTTTTTGTACATAAATTATAGGCTGCGTTAAGATTACTCCCCCACCCCTGACAGGAAGAAGGAGCTTTGCTTTGCTTTCTGCTTTCTATTTTCTGATTGGCTAATTTAGAGGTGATGACGTCAGAGCTGGAAGAGTTAGTTATTGGCTGGTTTGAATTTTTTTCAGCTACTTTTTTCAGTTCCCACCTGTGCATAACTCACGATGGAGCCTTTGTGTGATCCGTTTAGCAGGATGTGTCTGGGTTTGCTTAGATTTTTCGGACATGCGTTAAACAAAACATCTGAAAGACTTATTTTTTAATGGTAGTACCATAATTTAAATTAATGAGCAATAGTTCACTTTTAAATGAGTAAAATTACTTGTTCAAAGATTCTTTATTTTACAGGAAATGGCACATTTTCTTATAATTATGAGTTTAATTGTAGCTTTTATTTTCTTAGATTTTAGTTTTCTTGACATGTTGGATCTAGAAGCTGGTTCTAGAAAAAATCTGAGAAAAAAATGGAGCTGGAGCTTGTGGAAGTTTTAGCTATTGCTATGGTATCCAACCTTTCATATATTGGCTTCCAAACTTGACTTTACTGAAAATTCCACAGACCACAACTTGGGGGGGGGGGGGGTATGGATATTTAGTCACAATGCCTATTTCAAGAAAGACAAATAATTCCAACACAAAAAAACATGTTGGACAAAATTCTCTTTGCCAAATCTCCATTTATGTAACGGAAATATCAACATTACTTATCTACATTATATTTATATTATTCTACATTAAAGGTGCAAAGACATTGCATACATGTTTTTTCATTGTATTAATTTAATTGTCCATGAGTCCTTATCCTCAATAACAAACCTCAGATTTTCCCAAATTGGACAAGATTTTAGAACAGTAGGCAAAATCTAAAAATAGTATTTGCATATATAAAAATGGCAAATTGTTTTGAGGAGAATCTGAACGGTTTGGTCCTGAAACTGTACAGATTTAGTGCAGCCTCATTCAAAAAAGAACATCATTTTGCAAAAGATTTCTCTGAGATTAAATATCCAGAGTGTCCTTAGGCAGGACTTCACCTAAATTAAAGGATGAAAAAAATTACAGGAAATAAATATTTCTGGAAAATTCTATAGAGGGAGGAGATAAATAAGATAAGCCAAGTGAATCATTCGATACAATGATGGTAGCTGAAGCAGGAAGCTGGCGATTTGTCTCTAGCGCTGAGAGGCTGTTGTGGTGAGGACTGGAGGACTGTTGTGATGGACTGGTGTTTGCTGTTCATAGGATCCCCAGCCCCGCCCTGGGGGTGGAGTTAAACACCCTGCTGCTTCCAGGGGCTCAGAAGGCTGACAGGTACCCCACGCCCATCATCAAAATCCCGCCCCCAATCCTCAGCCTGCTCATGTTGTTCACATGCTCCTCCCTGTTTTTGTTTTCTGTTCATTGGCTGTTCATTCAGTTCCAGTTTTTTTCATTTTCCAAGATCGTTCCTATTTTCTACGGCTCTTTTTCCATCATGTTTGATTCAGATTGTTGTGATTTGTATTATTAAACTTGGGGCGAGGTTTTTAATACGTGGGTAAAGTTCATGTAAAGCGGCGAGAAATGTCTGGCACACTTTCACTTGAGATATACATATATATATAGATGTTAAAATATAAAAAAAAATGCTTTTAATAAATATTAAATGCATTAATATTGTAATTTTCACACAACAACACACATTAATTTGGTGAAAATATGTGCCTGATATCTCTAGTGAGTTTGAGCTTTACGCTTTGCTGTTGTTCAGAGGTTTGTTCTTGTTGGGTTCTTGAGTCGTCACGATGATGTGTACGCCATCCGCAAGCACTCATAATGCCTCGTTCTCCTCACAGGCATCACACAGTGACTCGCGGAATCACCAAAGGAGTGAAGGAGGATTTTCGTCTGGCGATGGAGCGTCAGGTGTCACGATGTGGAGAAAACCTGCTGATGGTGCTGCACCGCTTCTGCATCAATGAAAAAATCATCCTCATCCAGTCGTTACCCTGAACTAATGAACCTCACTTGAGCAAACCACCCATTTCTTCATATAGCACAGTGTAATTTTCCTGCTGTAATAAACTAAAGTGGATCGGCGTGTCAATCGCAGCATTTTTTTGTAGAAAAGATGTTCATGTTTTGTACAGTTTGTAATGAACTTGATTTTGTTAGGCTACTTTTATATTTTGTAAATTCAGTGTTTTTGACAGCTGCTGTTACAACAAATAAAACCGAAGCTTTTCTGCTTAAAAGAGACTTTTTTTCTATAATTGTGTCTAAAATGCACTGTTCTCATGATTAAAATTAAAGTTTTTCAATTATGAAAATGTACATTCTCTGCAGCCTTACAATACAACATTGTTTTGTAGCCTTTCAATGACAAATAGCTTTTTTTATTACTTTTAACAAAATAACAAGTGGCAAATCTTAAAGTAATCAAAATAAGTTCATGCTTCTCAAATGTTGGCATTATTCTTCAATCTCGGACCTCAAAGGAATATTGGCCTGCAGAGCTGCTCTGAGATTGGCCCAGAAAAGTTTCTGTTTGGCTCCTTCCTGTGGCCACTCGAGGTATGTCCGTCTAGACATCATGGCCTTGAGCTGGTAGTACTTGGACGGGATGAGATAAGTGGGCATGGGTTCGAGCAGAATAAGAATGACGGTGTCCAGGCCTCGTGTCACTCTCTGGTGATTGGCGAAGTGTAGCTCGTAGTGACACCACTCACTCTGAACAAAGTGTGACGACAAAACAAACACGCACCTTCTGCTTTTTTCAATGCTTCTGAGGATGTTCTGAATGATAGTTTTCCCCGCTATAAAGTCCCGTTCATGGTGGCACACTCGCAGATCGTTTTCACCTTCAAGTTTCGGAAGAAGTTGGCACTTGACCCAATCTGCGTTCTTTTGGCTGTAGGACACAAAGGCGTGGTATTCAATGCCTTTCATACTCTCCGAGTTCCTTTCGGAAGTCATCGCCTGGTGCTTGGCGCGAGTCCATTTCCAAATCATTTTGAGGTACCAGGGGACATCCAGGTGATTGCAAAGAAAGCTTACAGCTATTACTAAAGTGAGTGAAGGAAGCAAAATTGTGATGGCTAGAATCCAAGCATTGCAGGAGATTTCTGGGAGGTAAAAGTCCTTCAGTGTGGTGTTGCTAAAGTATTCTGGGTAACTGCACCGGTATCCATCCGGCCAGTGCCTGAGAGTCAAGTTGGGGGATTTGCCTCCATTTTGAGCGTGATTGATAAAAAACGAAAACTCCAGCATTGCGCAGGTACAAATGAAGGGATTGTGACTGACATCTAGGTCTTTTAGGAGACTGCATCCCTCAAGGGCTTTTGGGAAAGGCAAGTTCAGAGAGTTTGCTCTTAATAGGAGTGTCTGAAGGTTCGGGAAAGCTTGGCAGGTTGGAAGGTCAAGCAACCTGTTTTCTGTAAGGTCAAGAAAACTCAAGCTACCCAATACTGCAAGTTCCGTGGGAACTGAGGTTATCTGGTTTTTCTGAAGCCTAAGGGCTCTCAGTGATCGCGGCAAGCACTTAAAAACTTCCTGGTCAAGTACATTGGAAGATAGATCTAAATTGGTGACTTTGGAAGGCCAGACACACTCTCCTTGACCTCCGGAATAGGTAAGAATGTTCTGGCTGAAGTCAACAAACTTCAACGAGTTCATCAAACTGACCCGTGAGGTGAGTGGTCTTAGATGTTTCAAATTATTGGCTCTCATGACCAACTTTTCCAGATTTATTAAGGTCTTACATTCTATTTCTGGCCCGGCAGAGAAAACTTTTTCGGTAAGGGCACAATCAGACAAATCTAAAGCCTCAATCTGGCTAATGTTCTTGGGACAAGTCATATGAATAATGGGTGTTTGCGTTATGCTCAAGTTTCTTGCAGGCGTGCTTATGAAGAAGTCATAAAGTTCTGTCTGATTGAACAGGAACACTGTTACGGACGCTCCTCTTACAGAAAAGGAATCCAGCAAGCGGCTTGAGGAAAGTTCTAACCCATCTTTCATTTCAGTTAAAGTGATGTCTGAGAAGGAAAGCTGCAGAATGGTGGAGACCAACACTGCTCTCACGCACCTAGTCAACTCTTTCCACGTGGTTTTAATGTTGGAGAAAGCCAAGCTGGTGGTAAGCACAGTTCCTCTGTGGTACAACTGCTGGAGGAACCTCATGTCATTCTTCACCTCAGTCAGTTCCAACTCTCCAAATGATGCAAATGCGTCAGAAGTGATTATGTTGTCTAGCCTCGAGTTGGAAAGGGCAATTTTACCTTTCGCTGCCTTGACGGCTCTAAGACTCATTTCCTCGTAACTTTGAAGACCAATCGCACTGATGTAAAGGGTTTTTAAAGTATGACTAGCAATGTTGAGAAAATCTGTTATCTTGATTGACTTGGCACTTAGGCCAAGCCACTCAAGGTCCTTCAAGGTGGAAAACTGGCTTCCTAGTTCCATAACTAGAAACTTGTTGACGGATAGGTCTAAAAACCTCAGTTGGCTTGTCTGAAGCAAATAGTGTTGATCCAAGAGGTCCTGAAGTCTGTTGTTTGACAAGTCCAGCACCTCCAGAACTGGGGTGGAGCGAAATGTGTTGTTGTCTATTGTCTTCAGGATGTTCCTGGAGAGATTCAGAAAACGTAATCTTGGTGTTTTTTCAAAGTCATGACTGGTCAGAATCTGAATGCGATTGACCGACAGATCCAGGTCCTCTGTTGAAGACGTGAGGTCGGGGGGTACAGAGGACAGGTTTTGTGAAGAGTAATCTATGATGATCCTTTTGATGGCCAGAATAGAATGTGAGAGGAAACATGTGGCATAAAGCACCAGCCTCCAGCAGCCCAACGGCCTCATTGTCATGACACGGTTGAATCTGGAATAAA
>SOMO01000086.1:522652-533062 GCA_028128575.1 Paedocypris carbunculus
AGAGAGAGAGAGAGAGAGAGAGGGAGAGAGAGAGAGGGAGGGAGGGAGAGAGAGAGAGAGAGAGAGAGAGAGAGAGAGAGAGAGAGAGAGAGAGAGGGAGGGAGGGGTGTTTGGTCTAATGTTAGATGAACAGCATGGCCAACATCGCAGTTCAACGGATCAAACGGGAGTTTAAAGAGGTTTTGAAAAGCGAAGAGGTGCGTTGGACTCACGTTAACTCGCGACATCTGTCATTCTTTTTATGACGGACACGTGTGCGTTAAAATGGTAGATGATAGACGCATCAGCGCTGATTCAGCAGCGCGTGCTACTGTAACAACGAGAACGTCACAGAAAAACCGCCTCGTGCGCTAAAATAAAACACCAAAACTGCGTGTCAAAACCCGCGGTACTAATAATGAGGCGTGTTTGACTGTCCGGGCCGAACCGCAGCGGGACGGTTCCGACACACCGAACCGGCAACGTTTATTGTCCGGAAGACGTCGATTTGTTTATTTGCTTGGGGTTTAAATCGTTTTTTCCTCTTTATGAGCGGTTACAAATGTAGTTTGATGTTTTAACGGTGTTTTCCCCCAAACAGGCCTGTTTGTGGTTAGCACGATGCTAACTGAACTCCAGACTTGGACAATCACACACTTTTACTACTGATAATTACTTTATAATGTCTGTAAAGATGAAACAACCGTTTTATGTGAATGGTGACTGTTTACGGCGACTTTTCATACAGAGCTGTAGTGTTTGTTTCTATTCTCTGGTTTCCTTGGTAGCATTTAGCATCACCAATAGCAGCACAGTGCTGTAGGTGGTTGTATATTTACACAGATTTGCTTCAGACCAAGTTTTAATTAAATTCAATGCATGATTAGTGGAAATAGCATGGGCAAGTTCTAATGTGTCTGGTCCATGTTATAAACTTCACGAACTGACTTTTATTCGTGCCTTTCTACAGTTTATCAAATTTACAGACCTTTTACAAACACTTGGACATGAACAACTTTATTTTCAGAAGAAACCTGGAATCAAACATGATAGCAAATGTGGTTTGGGTATTATTTGGTTTGCTGGTTTGTGTTCTACAGTTTTGGACCACATACCACTCTCAAGCTCTGTTTCTGAACCAAATAAAAAGCCCTTAACATTCCACATGTTTCATTTTTACAGACGAGTAAAAACCAGATCAAGGTGGATTTAGTGGATGAGAACTTCACAGAACTGAAAGGGGAGATCGCAGGACCACCAGACACACCTTATGAAGGTAAGAGATGCTCTGTTGTGTAGTCATTAAGATGTCTGGACATTTTAAGATTCAATATTATTTATATTAAAAATGCGTTTTAAGCCTAAATGGGCTAGATTTCTATATCATTCTGATTTTATTTATTATACCTACATGGTCTGTGTGTTTATTTTGCCATAATGCTTCAACAGTAGATCAGATTTTTGTATATCACAAATGTTTCAAGACTTCAATTAAATATTGTCATCATGACTAGAAATGTTGGTCATTTAACAACTTTTTTTTCTGCTTAAAGATTGAAACAACACATAACTAATAATGTTATCTCAGTAATATGGAATCATGCTTGTGTTTTATTTAATATGATACTTTTTTAAATAATGTTAGAATGATAAGGTTTTAAATTGCAAACACACAAACTTCTCATGTGAGTAGCATTTGATCTAAAGCTTCTAAACCTGTAACTCATTTTGAAATTATTTATCCACCTTTGTGGGTTTCATTTATTCACAAAAGTGTGTGAATGTTCATAAATTAATTCTTCATACATTTTGATGTTTTATCACGTGATGTCAAGGTTTTGCTTTAGCTTTAGTGAATATAACATAGGACTTTCTTTAATATTGCAGGCGGTAGATATCAGCTCGAAATCAAAATTCCAGAGACGTATCCATTTAATCCACCAAAGGTGAGCGACAAGGTTCCGACTTATTGGTCCTGTTTTTTGTTTGCAGTCATTCATTTATTGTTTATTTGGGTTTTGATGAAAGGGAAATATTGATTCTGTTTTGACTTGTCCCAGGTTCGATTCATAACGAAGATATGGCATCCCAACATCAGCTCAGTAACAGGGGCCATTTGCTTGGACATCCTGAAGGACCAGTGGTAAGATCTCTGCGTGGTAATAAGATCTTTAGAGTACAATCACAATCTGAAACTCTTGTCTCACATCTTTATATTTTTTCTCTCTTTGCCTTCTCTTTTTTTTCCTCTACACTTCTATTGTCTTTCATACTTCCCTCATACTCCCTGTTCTGTCTCTCTCTCTCTCTCCGCATTCACTTCACACTTTCATCCTCTCTTTTTCTTGTCGGCATTTCTCTCTTTTCACATTCTCTTCTCTCTTTCTTTTTATCTATACCTTACAATCTTTCTTTCATGCTTATTTGTCTTCCACCAACACTCTCCGTGTTTTTGTCTTTCTCTTGTTTCTTATCAACTTGTTTTGCTGACTATCATTCTTTTTCTCTGTCTCCCTTTCATATCTTCCTTTTTAATCTTTCTGTCTCCCATTTTTTTTTTTAAATGTATATCCCTCTCTTCAACTTCCCATGACTTTCGAAAATTGTGTTTCTTCTGTCACTTTTTCTCTTCATCCCTTGTTAATTTTTTTCATTCTCACTCTCTCCACCTTTCTGTTTTCTCATATATAAACATGTTTTTCTCATGTTTTTTTCTTTAATACCTTCCATCTTTCTGTCTGCGTCTCTCCGTCCTTCTCTCCCTTCTATGGTTTTGCTTCTCTCTCTCCATCTGTTTTGGTCTTTTCTGTTTGGTCTGTCCTTCTCCCCTCTCTTCAGGGCAGCAGCTATGACTCTTCGAACAGTGCTCCTGTCATTACAGGCTCTTCTGGCCGCTGCTGAACCAGATGATCCTCAGGATGCCGTAGTTGCCAATCAGGTAAATGCAAGAAAACAATGTGAATAGGAGAAGTAAAGCCTCATACATCTGACCTGTTCCCAGTGTGTGAATATGTCACAAAATGATCTCAGTGTGGCTCAGTCTGTGTGTTCCTCCCTCAGTATAAGCAGAATCCAGAGATGTTCAAGCAGACTGCTCGGCTCTGGTCGCATGTTTACGCGGGAGCTCCTGTCTCCAGCCCCGACTACACTCGCAAAATTGACAAACTCTGTGCCATGGGATTCGACAAAGTGAGTGAGAGCAGTAAAGTTTGCTGTAATTACTCACCATGGTTTTGGTTTTGAGTAATTTTCAGTATTAAAGTGGAATGATTGCTTGTGAATGCTTATCTACACTTCATTACTATTATTTACTGAACCACTTATCCTAAAAATAATAGTTTTATTAAAGGTAATTTTCATTTTAAACCATGCCTGGACTTATGACCTTTGTGTTCTGAATGTAAACTTCTCCACACACTTTCCCTCTCAGACACAAACTCATCGGCACACACTTTTTCCAATTCCACACTTGGCCTCTCAAATGTTTTCTTCCCGTCTCACGGACACTTTAATTACACTTTTCCTCCTAATCTTTCTATTATGCTCATTTTCTTTCCTTCTCTTTCTCTAATACACTCTTTCTCTCTCTGTGCAGAACGCAGTAATAGTGGCTCTGTCATCGAAATCCTGGGACGTGGAGACGGCAACGGAGCTGCTGCTCAGTAACTGAGTTCAACCGCAGGGGCCAAGCACCTTATCTCAGTCTCTCAACTTTATTCTGTTCTCTCCTGCTTTCCTCATTCTCTTCATCTTACCATTCCTTACATCTTCAGAATACGCAGCCATTATGTACATTTTTGTCATGTTTTTTTTTTCTAAAACTACGGTAAACAAGATTAGCAGATTTTTCCTGCTTTTTCATTAGGATTTACTTAAATTCTAAAGAAGAATTGAACGGCATAATAACAGTGGCCCAAATGACACCAGGCCACATTTTCACATTGGTTTTCTGTCGCCTTCGTGTAAGATCTGCAGGGTTGGTACAGCATAAGGTTGAGTGATTGACTGCATTTTATTTCAGGATGAATTGCAACCGATTTTCTTTTGCAGATGGATGTGCCTTTTTTTATTATTATTTTTTTTTGTTTTAATTAGTTGGTTTTACCATGGCCCCACCCCTCATGCACAACCAATCAGCACTGCACAATCTCTGTCTTTTTAGCTGAGAAGCAGTTTCAGTTTTAGATCATCAGAAGTGAAAGGTCCAAAAGACGTACACGCACACTTCATCTCAAGCTGGAGAGAAAATATGTACAAAAATATGAGTTCATCTGTAAATAAAGCTATTAAAGTCTGTATAAATTAAAGCAATGTGGCAATGCCTTTATTTATTAATACGTTGTGAAATAGTGAAAATAAACACCAGTTTCATTGCTGAGCATGAGACCTCTGGATCATCTGTATTGCTTTGACAGAAACTTCGTAGTTATATTTTTATAAGTTATATTTTACATTGTGTGCATGTTTGTTTATATTATTAAACAGCAAAAAAAAACACTGTTTGATAAATACATTGGTGTTTGTCTCACTGAATACAAAACTGTACAGTATAATCACTTGAAATTGTATGCAGTTGAGATTTTCCTGTGGAGTACATTTAGCACAATTACCATATTTAAAAAATAAATAAAACATGAGATTTAGATATTAAGCATGCTGTGTGCTTTCTAGTAATTTACTGTAATAATAATTAAAGTAATAATAAAAGTCTAGTTTTACTGTGATTCTAAGGTCCGATACATGAAACTTGGCATCTCCCAGAAAGCAATCTCCAAAAGCAAGGTTAATGGCAGTGAAGGCCCAGCTTGAATGTTTTTTCATGGCCCAAAAATTATATCCGCAACACTGACTCACCTGGACCACAATGTTTTAGTCCTCAGTATTTTCCCCTGAATTTTTTTTCCCAGCCACTGTTGCTTTCCTGCTTGCTCTTGGACCAAGTCAATACTCACTGCTAATTTTGAAAAATACAAATTTTGTTTATTAAACTCTAAATAATGGATACATGTAATTATAAACGTGTTATATTGTTTTCTGCATGCATGTTATAAAACATTATTACAATTACCACCCGTATGTTGCAATTTATTGGTAGATATTTTTTTCTACTAATGTGTAAATAAATATTTTCAAGGCATTTTTGAAGTTATAGTTTTTTTTTTTTGTTTGTTTTTTTTTACTGTGGCCGTAGATTTACAGTTTTGCAATTTAAACCGGTCATAATAACCATAATCTGGAGCCGGTTGGAGCTTTCGTGAGCTTTGTCTCGTGCTGGCTTTGCGTCTGCTCTCTGGTTCCAGTCCAAACTCTCGCGTTCCCTCCGTTTTGTCGTGTTCCTGTCGTCCAGATCAGTATCGGAGCTGGAAGAAACGAGTGGACCTTATTACACCTGATCATTTGACCCCGAGGTTCAGATCTCTCTCCTGGATGATTAATCCAGGAAAAACAAACCAGGGTAAAAAAAAACGGTTCTTTGTCGGATTGACACGAGTGAACGTTCTCCAAACACGCGTCATTCCGGTCCTAGACCACCGCCGTGACCGTGACAGACGGATGAATAGCGGCGCATCGGGTTCCCGTAGCGCAATGTGAACCGGCGGCTCCGGTGTCCGGCACGAGGGTCAGTCAGAGCTGATACTGGCTCCCAGTGAGGAAAGCTCTCGTCTCGGCGATGAGGGGGATTCATGACTGGATGGAGATGCTGCTGTTTATCGCTTTAATGTTGGCTGAAGGTGAGATGTTACTTTTCCACGAAAAACCGAGTAAATTGGATTTTTTCATTATTTCTCTGTCATACATTTGTGACACGTGTGTTTGTATTTTATTATTTTTGGTGTAATGATTGGTCATGCTGACTTTTAGTGAATTGCGTTGATCTAAACCTTATGCGCGTGTGCGTGCGCGTGGGCAGGTGGTCAGTGCGCACAGGGTCGATACGCGCACAAGCTCCTGAACGATCTAATGGAGAATTACTCCAGCGCTCTGAGGCCCGTGGACGACACTGACAAAACCCTCAACGTCACGCTGCAGGTCACGCTGTCGCAGATCAAAGACATGGTCAGTAAGCACTTTCTCTCCTCTCCCCCTTATTCTGTATCTACTCTACATCTCGCTCCCATCCTCTCATTACTTTTGTGGCCTGCAGTTCTTTCTCCCTGCCACAACTCTCACTCTCTCTCTCTCTCTCTCTCTCTCTCTCTCTCTCTCTCTCTCTCTCTCTCTCTCTCTCTCTCTCTNCTCTCTCTCTCTCTCTCTCTCTCTCTCGCGTTGTCATTCACTATTAATGTTCTGAGTATTTCACCTTGATTGACTTTAGCCTCATATTGCAGCCGTGTGTGTGTGTGTTTGCACAGGATGAGAGGAACCAGGTGCTGATTGCTTACCTGTGGATCCGACAAACATGGAGTGACGCCTATCTGAAGTGGAATAAAGAAGATTACGATGGCCTGGAAGTGATTCGCATTCCTAGCAGCCTCGTGTGGAGACCCGATCTGGTGCTGTATAACAAGTACGCCAGTACGTCACACACACACACACACACACACACACACACACACACACACATGCATGCACGTGTGCACGCATACACACACACAATCATACTTGCAGATATATCATTGGCCTCACCATTGACATCGTAAATTCTACAACCTTAATCTTAACCTTAACCATCCTATCCAAAACTCTATTGTAACCTCAGCCATAAAATTTGATCTTGACCCTCAAACAGGTCTTTATAGCCGTGAGGCTCAGTGAGGCTCATGATCTAAATGTCAGAACACACACACACCCAAATGAAATTATCATTAATATTTCTACCCCCCTGCTCACTACTAGGGCAGATGATGATTTTTCCGGGCCAGTGGACACTAACGTGGTGTTGCGTTATAATGGAGAGATTACGTGGGACGCTCCAGCCATCACTAAGAGCTCCTGCGTGGTGGACGTCTCCTACTTCCCCTTTGACAGCCAGCAGTGCAACCTGACGTTTGGCTCCTGGACATACAATGGAAACCAGGTCCAAACACACATGCAGATGAACACACACATACACACACACATGTCAAACACATGATGTTGCAAGCATCTACTCCTCTGATTGAGCGACAAGCAATTATGCATATATTATAAATTTTTTATTATGAATTTCAGGTACATATGCAGTCTTGATATGTAACAATACAGCAAAAATAAACTATATAACAATATACGCCTACCCACTTTATTAGGTACACCTATCCAACTGCTCTTCTACTCAGCCAATCACATTGCAGCAACTTAACATTTTGGAATGTAGACACTCATTAACACTCCATAAACCTTGGAGAGTATGGCCTACAGAAGCAGAAGACCACACCGAGTGCCACTCCTGTCAGCTAAGAACAGGAAACTGAGGCTACAATTCACACTGGCTCACAAAATTTGGACAATAGAATATTCGAAAAGCCTTTTCTTGCATCAATAACATGGAAGCATGGATCCACCCTGTCTTTATCAACGGTTCAGGCTGGCGGTGTAGGTGTAATGGTGTGGAGGATTGTTTCTTGGCACACTTTGGGTTAGTACTGATTCAATATTGCAGAAACGCCACAGCCAGCCTGACCATGCTCATCCCTTTACGAACACAGTCTTACGGCAGGACAACACCCAATTAGACTAGTGTCTTGATCGTGACAACTTCACTGTACTCAAAAGCAGCCGCAGTCACTAAGTGTGGTAGAATGGGAGATTCAGATCAAGGACGCGCAGCTGACGAATCAGCAGCTGTGTAATGCTAATCTGTCAATATGGACCAAAATCTCTGAGGAACATTTCTAGTACCTTGTTGAATCTATGTCGCTATGAATAAAGGCAACTCCCACGGTAAAATGGGATCTAATATAGTGCTAGTAATGAGCAACTAATAAAGTTGTTAGTAATGTAAATTTGTGTGATCTTCTCCAGGTGGACATCAGTATGGGCATGGACAGTGGTGACCTCTCGGACTTTGTGGAGAATGTGGAGTGGGAATGTCACGGAATGCCGGCCACAAAGAACGTGATCATGTACGGCTGCTGCTCAGATCCGTATCCGGACATCACCTACACGGTTCTGCTGCAAAGACGGAGCTCCTTCTACATCTTCAACCTGCTCCTGCCATGTTTCCTCATCTCCTTCCTGGCTCCTCTGGGTTTCTACCTTCCAGCAGACTCCGGTGAAAAGGTGTCCCTGGGCGTCACGGTCTTGTTGGCGCTCACCGTGTTTCAGATGATGGTTGCAGAGAGCATGCCTCCCTCCGAAAGTGTTCCTTTAATCGGTGAGTCTGGAGTTTTATAGTTCATTTCAGTTTTATTGTTCAATACAATTTCTTTTAGCCTTGTCTGTGGTGAGTTTTCCTAGCCAGTGTCGCCTTTGACACAATCTAGCATATTATTGGCTGAACTAAACCATGTGTGTGTGTGTGTGTGTGTGTGTGTGTGTGTGTGTGTATTACTAATACTAAGAATATTACAACTTTGTGTGCTTCACCAATATACCATCAATACATAAACAGCGCATACAAAAATGCAGTAATTTTAATTATTGCAACATTGTTATAAACATAAAACATTTAAATCCAACAGACAACAATGAAACAGACAAAAACAATAACTAAGACAATAAAGGAGATATAAAAGACGGTTAATCTATAGCGCTGTTTATTGCATACTGTAAACATTTAATGATACTAGTTTGTCTGCCTGTCTCTCTCTCTCTCTCTCTCTCTCTCTCTTAGGCAAATACTACATAGCCACCATGACGATGATCACAGCATCCACTGCTTTGACCATCTTCATCATGAACATTCATTTCTGTGGGGCAGAAGCTAAGCCAGTTCCACATTGGGCCAAAGTTCTCATCATTGATTACATGTCCAAGATTTTTTTTGTCTATGAGGTTGGAGAAAGCTGCACATCACCATTTGGGCAGACTGAAACTTCTGAGCCAGTCCACAGAGCGATGCGGCAGCAGGACCAACACCTGAACCCTCAGTTCAAAGTAAAGGCAAAAGGACCACCTGAGGTTCTGACCCGTCACCCCCAGGCCCAGAAAGAGAAGAGTGTGGCCTATGACTGTAATGGTTGTCTGAAAGGAGCCTCGTCGTCCTGCTGTCCCGATGATGACAAGTTGGCGGCTTTGGGTCTGACCTTTGACCCCTGTGTGCTGTGTGGCAGCCAAGGCAGTGGTGGAGTTCTCGGTTGTGACCCAAAGCTTGTACGAAATGTTGAATATATTGCAAACTGCTTCAGAGAGCAAAAGGTAACTTGTCTGAAAGTGGCCGAATGGAAGAAAGTGGCCAAGGTCATGGACAGATTCTTCATGTGGATTTTCTTTGTCATGGTCTTCCTCATGAGTATTCTCATCATGGGCAAAGCGCCTATGACCTTAGAAACTAGTTCACATTAAATTGCGCACTATTAAAAGTGTGTAGCTGTATATCCATCTTCACAGTGGATAAATTTAAATACTGTATATTGTGAAACAAATATTACAGCCTTTTTTCATTTACATTTTTATTAAATGGATATAAACAGATTTTAAGGATGTATTAATGGTTCCGACATTTTTTTACACACGTTACACATGTATTTTTTCTTTGATTTGGTTCTTGCTATTTATACAGATTTTAAGCAGAGCCTGTGTTTTTGAGTGTGTAAAGTAATCCTGATATTAATAATGCAGACTATTGCTTCTACATTGGCACTTTAGTTATGTCACTGTGACAGCAGATCTTAGTTTCTCCATGAGAAAAGTAGCAAATCTACAATATTGCATCTGCTTATACACATCATATTTCTCTATAGATAAAGTGAAGCAATTAATATTAGTTTGAAGATGTAACAACACATCTGTGCTTAATACAGTTTCAAACAATGGCAAACTGCTTTGGTCTATAAGTGGCATGGTTGACTTATAGTATAAATATAGATATATCATACTTTTATAATATAATAAAAATGTCAAAAAATTATTTCCAAGGAAAGACAAGAGACAAATTGAACTGAGACCTGTCTATAGCATGGAGTGCTGATTAAAAAGGGTTTCCCTAACAATGCTTACAATTACTGTACAATGCTCCAGTGTACTCTTCGGTTTACACTTTTTTTTTTTGCCAAACATTGTAGTATTATTATCGTAATATTATTGGTTTCGTTTAAATTTGAGGCTAAACGCTTCGATAAAAAAGTAAACAAAACGTCTTGATAATGAATAACATTTTTACACTGCCACACCAGGTGCAATTCAGATTGTGCCCACTAGATGTCAGCAAATTCACAAATATTTTGCAACTCATTAGCAATTAGCGTTATTGTTGAGAATTAAGGTTAAAAACAGGTGAACCTAACCACTTATAAATATATATTATAAAACAAACTCTGACGTAAGAAGATAGCACGTAATATAAAAATT
>SOMO01000086.1:557266-567506 GCA_028128575.1 Paedocypris carbunculus
AAAAAAAAACATTTCAAAAATTTGAATCAGTACAAACCCAGAACATTCCAGTGCTTGGTGGTACAGCAAAATCACAGGGTCAATTCTCAGGGAAGCATACGTTTTTTCGAATGTAAACCCAAAATTCAATGCAATGCACTCGACTTAAATGCACGTTTACCAGATAGTTGTTGTTGAGGAGACTTGCAGCACGACTCATCGCCTCATGACACAGCGACGAAGACGAGGGTGAAGAGGCTGATGATGAAAGAACAGGCTCCACAGAGCTGTCTGACAGCATACTGCTTGGCCGCTACACACACATGCACAGAAGCACACAAACAAATACATGTTTAAACAGCAAAAAAAAAAACATGTCAAAGCATGAAATCATTCAGATGATCAAGAAAAAAAATCTATTATTAAAGAAATAAAAAAGAAATTGTAAGAATTCTTCTGCTTTAGCCAATATAATCAAGGCACATACACACACACACACACACACACACACACATATTAGTCCTGTCAAAGTTAACTGGTTAACGCACGTGATTCATTTTAAGCGCATAATCGCGTCAATTATTTTTAACGCCATTAATCACAGTTGCATTTTTTTTACTTTCGTTCTGGCAACATGCAACGAATAGAACCAAGAGAGCCTGTCTCCTGGTGCGGCTCACAGTCATTGAGTTCAGGTGTTGTCACTTAGGCGCAAAGTGTTTAAAGTGATATGGATAAGATAAACAGACAATCCTGTATTTACTTACACTTATTTTTAAAAACAGACATTCTAAGCATCTTTGTAGACCTATGTGTCATGTTAGAGTGATAAGCATTTATTAAGTTACAGTTCGTTTTCAGCTGACAAAGAGAAGGCAAATACGCTTCACGTTTTAGTTTAATTATTATTATTATTATTATTATAAAAAACACAACATCCTGTTTAGATGTACTTCAATAATATGTACTTACTTCAAACTTTCCATTGATGGATAGCACTTTTATTATGTAAGACCAAAATTTACTTTTTTGTGTGCTTTATCTAGAAAAAAGTGCGGCTCGACCGCGGAGGATTAAAAATTAAAGACAATACATTGCAAATTGAACAAAAATTATACAAAATTATTTTACAGTATTTAAACGAGTTTTTATTTAGTGTTGAGTTTACATTAATTTACATATAACACCTCAATATCCAATATTACAAGCTTCAGTCATCGCAATTAATCGATTAATTTGGTCAGGGAAGTGCAATTAACTAGTTTAAAAAAAATTTATTGTTTGACAACCATATACACACACAAACACACACACACACAGTATGTATTCATAACCAATAAAACGATATTTTAAAGCCCCTCCGAGTAATGAATATATGATAATTATCATGTACACGGGTCAAGTCCTCTCTACCTCACTCTGGGCTTTAGCACAGGGCACAGACAGACATCCGCTCTTCATCCTCGGCTCTACACGTCCATCACGGAGCTGCGTCTGATCACAGCCTCTCCAGAAGCATTGTGCAGACCCCTCCACCTGAGACGCCTCCTCCCAGACACCTGCAACACTCACAGTCAGCATCCAGCTTCACAACGGCCACCATTATCCAGACACGTCACCTGCTTCCATGGGTGTCTGTGTGGACGGACTCTCCTGCGACAGCGTAGTCCAACTGGAATCCTCCTCCTCTTCCACCTGCTTCTCAGGTGGGATTGGATGTTCCTCTTCTCCTTTTTCCTCCTGATGAATTAGAGATGATTGAACCTTCTGGGACTGGAGCTGGACAGTCAGGAAACAGGTTTCGGAATCCTCATCTTTGTCACATTTCATTTCCTCATTGTTGGGTCGGAGCATGTGGTCATAAGCATCCTGGATTTGTTTTTGACCAGGACTCTGGTCTTCTTCCTCCTCTTCCTCTCGAGCCATGAGAAGCAGGTTCTTCTGGGGCAGAGTGAGGTGGACCTCCACATGGTTCTCTTTGGACCAGGTCTGAGCCTCCAGCTTGGGAAGGACATGTCTCTTCTCACTCTCTGTTGCGAGCTCTTTATCTGAGCTGCTGGACACCTCCTCTTCTTCTTCCTCTCTGTGATACTCTAGAAAGCTTTTGGCTCGCCTTCTAAAAGTCGGATTCTTCTGATTATCCTTTCCTTCCAGCCATTCCAAGCTGCTTTGGATGTCAATATGGTTCTTGTCATTTTTGTTGAGGTCCAGTCGCTCCTCTTTCAGCTGCAGGTTGGTGCCATTTTTGGCAAGTTTGGGATTGGAAGTGGAAAGCGGAAGAGGAATCTGAGAGGAGCAGTAGAGGGAAGAGGAGGATGCAGATTTAGTTGGGCCGGGTCTGCAGCGGTTTTGGGATCTCTCTGGGTTTTGGTTCAGACCCATGGCATTTTGAATATTAGTCAGAGCATATTTCTGACGACTCTTTGATGCTTTCATGTCATTGGGTACAGCAGAAAGTCCCTTCTTCATGGTATCGCTGCTCAGCTGCTGGTTGAGGGAGGAACGTAAATTGAGGGAGGTCGGTGGAGTCAATATAGGGCTGCTGTGATTGGTCGATTCCACAGTGGAGGAACTGCGTCTCAATGGAGGTTTATGCACTGACATCATTGCATCTCATAAAGTGCCTGTGGGGAGAATTAGAATCAAAGTTAGAAGTCACAATTAGAGTCAACTTTAAAGAAAAATCTCTAACAAAGCTTTGTGCTAATGTCTCAACATTGGACCCTACAAATTTGGAAAAGGATGGACTGAAAATTTCTGTTGCGTTCCGAGCTGCAGCCCTCTCTGAAGAAACTTTTCACTGCATGTAAAAGTGTATGGGACCATAAACGTGATTTGATTTGACTTAAAATGCCGTTTGCAAGCACATGCATTTGTGACATGAACAAACTATCTTTGTGACAAAGAACAAAACCTCAGGTCATGCCTCACGTTCTTGCATTCAAAACAATCGTCTTCAATCTGTGATGAGAATCAATTTAGCAATTCTCGGCACAAACTGATGTCTAAAAAGTCTATTACACAAATAAAATAAGCATAGGATAGTGTGTCCGGCAATCTTTGATTCCTTTGGTTCACTTCATACCAAAGCTTTTTGTATAATATTAACTTGAAATGTCCATTATTAATCTTTGTATTATCTGTGGCCTGCGAAATCCTAGTAAACTTTGGCTCCTATTTGCTTAAAGGCCGATGCTTGGTTGATGCGTTTACAAAATGCACACATGTATGTTCTTTGTACATATACGTGATAAATAAAAGTTGTCTAAGAAAAAGATTGGAAAAACAAAAAGAGACAACAAAGAGAAATGTAGAATTGATTATTAACAATTCTTGGCCCAAACTGCTCTCTGAAAAACAATTTAAATTTAAGCATTGGGTAAAATAATAAAATAAGCATCGGGTAAAAAATGTCCAAATGCGACTTGTGTATATTTGTATTATTTGTGACCTGCGAAATATATACAGCCCCTATTTCCTTAAAGGTCAGTTGAAGTTTTCTACAAAACAACAATAAACTGATTAAAGTTCAGATGTTTGAAGTTTCCAGTGTGCATGTTGTTTGTACACAAACACACGTGCAAGAATTAAAGCTGTCAAAAATGGCTGTCTCAAGAAAATGATTGTAAAAAGATAAAGAGACAAAAAAGGCAACGGTAAAGAGAAAGCTAATGTAACTTATAGAAATATATTTTAAAAAATTGTGTGTGTGTGAGAGAAAGAGAGAAAGAGAGAAAGAGTTCATCACCTTCACATGAACTGCATTGTCATCAGTGTATGAGCTAAAACTTTAGCAAACAGTCGTCACACCACCATAAGGGCTGTGACGCTTCGAATGGAAACAGTGTTTGCTGCAGATTTTATCCCAAGATGAACCCGAACACACACCAACATCAGCGCAATATACACGCTATGTGCGCGTTAAGAAGGGGAACTGCTGTTTTTACTGATCACAACAATGACACTGCATTTAAAGCCAACTGTGTGTACACAGGCTTGTAGTAAAAAAGACATGCATCTCAAATTTGCCAATAATTCTTTTTGACCAACCACACAAAATGATAACTGGTCATAGAAATGTATTCAAATGAAGTAGGTTCATCGTTATTCTACATGCAACATATCTGGTACGGATAGATCGATGCAAATCTGAAACTACAGCGAAAAATAAGCGTTTGCAAAAGTTCCTTTTGCTACAGACACGTTTATTTCGACCGGCCTATCATTCTGGGCTTCAAAGGCTTGCAAATATGACGCACATTTAAACTAAAACGCATTGAACAGCATCATCTGTTATGACCCTTCACAGCCGCCACCACCATCATCATCATCATCATCACCACCACCAGGATCCGCAAGCAAGGGAATGACGTTGATGCATTTGTCCTAAGTGTCAAGTCACGTTTTCGTGCAAAGTTGCTTTATATATCACGCCTCTAAAGTTTCGTCACTCTCACTAAACCAGATCATATGAGAAGATCGATAATCGGCACGCGAATGGCAATGACGTCATGTGTTTGGAGACAGACACTTACCAGCACCAGCTCGGGCGTGAGTGAGTGTGCCGTAGCTGCTTTACTCTCCTCTGTAAGACGCTGATGCGGAGCCTGCGATGTGACGCCGCCTTAAACCCAGACGCTTTCCATCAGAAGGCTCTTTACGAAGCTTCGGCGTCGCGCGTATCTCTGCGCATGTTCACCCTGTCGTTCTTATACCGCGCCCTTAACTGACCAATCAGAGTGCTGAGCGCAATACGCCTGTTAATGGTAATGAGGACATGCTAACGTAGATTTTTAGCGTTCTTCCGGTATAAACGTATTTGCTAGAGCCATGGGTAATATAAAAAGCATTTAAACGTCATCGAAATCACTAATACACGTATACTCATCGTAGTTTTTGCATAGCGTTAAGAAGTCTCACTGGGGACACACACACTTAAATTTTAAGGTGTTTCTCAACTAGTGGGTCTCACAGCTTTACCCGACTATTGACAGTCCTCAACAATACGTAGTTGTGAGAAATTAAAGTTTTCATATTTTAAATAAATGCACTTAAATGGACTTAAATCTATGTAACTCTGTGTAAATCTCACAAGAATAAAAAAATGTTTTGAGTTACCATAACTGAAACCAATGTTTTACCTTGTTCTCAGCTGTGCCCTTGCACTCTGGCTAACTTCCTTGTCGTTGGTTTTAATATGTTCTATTTAAGTGCATAGTGACTAACACGTTTTTAAGTACAGTACAGTACTAATGAAATTCCCATTGTGAATCTCAAAAACCTTTTTTATGCTTAACACAGACAACCCTGAAATTTTGCGTGTTGATTTTAACAATATCTAAAGAATATGCAAATCTCTGAAATACTGTATAATCTCATTAAAATGACTTAAACCCTAATACAAACCAGCAGCAAAGAATTTAGATGTCGTGTTTGATTAAAAAAAAAACTCTCGTGTGAATGCTACATTAATAATGTATGTAGAACCGCCATTGTTTACCTCAATAATATATCGAAGCTATAGCATATGCTCTCCATGCCAGATACATGCTTTATGACTCAAGTTTAGATTACTGTATTGGTCTGGAAGCTAGTAGATAAACCAGATGGTTCAGAACACAACAAGAAAATACACACACGCATTTTCTTCATGATAATAACATTTTTAACTCTTGAACCTCAAAGAGAATGTCAAGAGTGTGCAAAGCAGTAATCAAAGAAAAAGGTGGCTACTTTGAAGAACCTACAATATGATATATTTTGAGTTGTTTCACACTTTTTTATTAAGAATATAATTCCACATGTTACTTCATAGTTTTGATGCCTTCAGTGTGAATACAACTTCCAGAGAAACTATTTTTTCAATTCAAATTCAATAAAAAAAAAACTTTAAACGAGGAATGTCCAAACTTTTGATCTGTGTATGCCATATTTTGTCATTAACGAAGCATATTCTAAGATGCTTAATTTTGTAGAAATCTGTAGCAAGAACAGCTTTCAGAACTCCAATGAACAAACAGTCGTGAGGACAGAGAACTTTTTATTGACTCAATGCAACAACTTGATGTTTGCCAGATACCATTTGTAAATGATGCATAAATGAGCAATGTCCTACTTCCCAATCCAGAACATATCAAAAACACTAAATTAGATAATCCCAACCATCTTGAGATAAAATATTCTAGTTTTTATAAAAATAGTTTCTTTATCCTCCCCACCTTTTCTACATGTTTTTCCAAATAATAAGTGAGAACAGAATAACAATGAACTTGGATAAATCAGACTGCCAAATAAATGTAACTGAGGTGGGTGGGCCCTGGGTGGCCTGAACCCAACAATGTGATAAAAAAAAAAACACCCTTTTTTTTTTTTTTTTTTTTTTTAAAACAAAAAGAATGTTTCATTCACAACAAAAGTGTTTCAGGTCAATGACATCAAACATATGTACAAATGTATTATAAATCTTTCCAAAACTCAAACTCAAGGGTGGAAAATTTTACTTCCCTAAAATATTACGCATTTTATAATGCAGCCTCTAAAAAACATTTCCCAGTAAGTGCATAGTTGTTTATCATAGTACAGCTCACTTTTGCGGTCTGGCCTTGAAACCAAAAACTAACCTGACTTTACCAAACATTCCACAAGCTTGACCTTTACTGAGCGAACTGGACATCATCAGTTCACAGACTAAGCCACAGCACTTGGCACAGAACGTCTTTCTAACTAATGCACACAGTGACGTATACATTGCTATATTTTCTGTATCTTTGTTCATGTTACTGTGAAAATGCTTCATACTTTTGGCATCAAAGACAATTTATCTGAGCTTTGAAACACATAAAACTCAGATTGTGACCCGCAAAACCACATCAACATACAGTACATGCAGAAAACAAAATCTCAATATTGCTCGTCCCGTCAATTAAATTGTTCTCATTCTAACCTTAACACACACGCAAGTTCTCCTCACAAAAAAAAAAGAAAAAAAATCTACATGCAATTTGGATAAATTCTTGCTCTTAAAAGCACACCTGCTCATGAGGCAACGCCTCCCAGCTTTTACCCAATCACAGCACTCCAAACTATCCAGGTAAAAAAACAAATCACCTGAAGTACAAACTGGAGCTGCAGCTGGATTTCTCAACAACATCTGATGTTTTTCTACATCAGGAAACTGATCAATCCTAGAGAAGACTGAATACTGAAGCAGTGTGCCATCACACACCGAGTTTCCAGACTCTGTGACTGGAGTCAGAGCTGAGACTGCCTGTGCTCCAGCAGTGATGTAGTGGTAGGTGATCAGCCTCCCGTGGAAACACACTCTTTAAGTTTGTCTGGACAATCCTGGAGAAACAAGGCGCTGAACGTATAGAGCGTAAGGCTGGAGAGAAAAAAAAACAAGAGAAAAAGACATTTATTATCGTCAGGCTCAGCAAACTGTTTCTCGCTCATCAGAGAAATCAGATGGAGCATAGGGGTAATAGTTTTTGAATAAAATACTGCATATTCATTTGTTGAATAAAATAATGCATGTAAAACTAATTCTACATTATACTTATGCATGCACACTAGACGTTTGAGTGTTCACCTTACCACGGATGCTACAGTGGAACACAAATTCCAATTCCTCACCAGTATCACCTTGTCCTCGCATAGTTGTGCCGTTTAGCAGCTTTGGAACGCAACTACGGTGATAAACGGGCTCTACTGGAGATGTGTAACTCACCCACAGTGCCGTGTCTGTCTCTCAGCATGTGTCTGGCCTGCTGGTTTCCTCGAGCAGCTGCCTGCTGGTACAAAGCCACTGCAGTTCTGACACACGGCGACACAGCGAAGCCCCTGTCGTAGCACTGCGCCAACATCAGCAGAGCTCTACTGTCCTGCACACACACACACACACACACACACAGTGTCACACACCAGCCACTACACAGCAGCGTGAGAGGAACACGAGGAGCTTAATGGTGAGCTACCCCACTGTGAGCAGCCAACTTCAAATAATAAACAGACTTCTTCCCATCGCAGTCTGGAGCCTGAGACAACACAACACCCAGATACAGCTGTGCCTGAGAGAGAGAGAAGCCAATGAGGTAAAACACAGTCAAAGAAGTGTGTGTGTGTGTGTGTGTGTACCTCAGTCAGACCAGCATCTGCTGCAGCTTGCAGGAAGTTTAATGCTGTTGTAGTGTTGGCGTCTGGTCGAGAGCTCTGCTGCCCTCTGCAGGTCAGGATCAATTTAGCATAGCGGTACTGAGCCTGATGATGCCCCGCCAGAGCAGCTTGCTTGTAATACCGCAGGGCCTGCGAGGAGACCAGTCAATTTACTGCCACAGATTTACTGTTGCTTTCAAAATACAGATGAAGCATTTCCTGTACTAAAAATGTAATATAAATGTATTTAATTTACTTAAAATAAAGGATATAGTATAATATAAATAACCAAACTAACTATAGTATTACTTAAATATAGTTTAGTATTTACTGAAATCGTAAGTGGGCGAAAGTGGCCCCAGACACAAGCCTGGAGCAGTGGGCAGTCTTAAGCTGAGACTCCTGGGGGGCATGTGGAGGTCAGTGTGACCGTTCAAGGACACACGACTGGACTGGGAACTGAACCTGCAGCACCAGGGTGTCAGGTCCAACTCCCTACCACTGGACCACAACTGCCACATAGAATGCTTTATAGATATATTTCATACTTTCCCCTTTTACACACACACACACACACACACACACACACTATTTCTTTTCACACTTTTGATTACAGAGTGTCCTTGTACATTCCGTTTATAGATTTAGAAAATACTGATTCAGGAACTGAATTCTCATTTGAACAGAAAGAATACAGCTCCATGTAATAAATGTTCAGTCTCCACACATACAGTACCTCTCCATGATCTGCTGTCACTCCACGGCCTTTCTCGTAACACACTCCCACATTAAACTGTGCTTTACTGTAATCATGGCGTGCAGAGACCAGAAAGCAGGAGAAGGCAGTCTCATAATCTCCACCCTTAGCGCTCTCTAGACCTGAAACACACACTGTCATCACCAGTATCTGTGGAGAATCTGATGCTTCTATGAGTGTGACGTCATCAGTACCGATGATGTTGAGGATCACTGGAACGCTGCTGTTGGACAAGCTTCTCAAATTTTCTGCTGCCTCCTCTACTGTCAAATGCTCCTGCTGAAAAAACACAACAACTTTCTTGTTCATGCTAAGAATCCAAGCAATTGTTTAGTCATTTGGCATCCTTATTGTCACCTTTGGATTGGGTTGCTCAAACGAAGAAGCAGCAGCTTCTCCTGCGAGAAAACCCACAAGTGTCAAACATAGTCGTGTTCCTTTTTCACATGTAAAGAAAAAGAGGATTTTAAATATAATGCTTCTGACCACTAAACAGGGGAGCAGACGTCACTTGTTCCTGCAGCTGAGCAGATGTCAAACCCTCATCACCACTGCTCTCGCTAGTGCTCTGGATCTGCTCACCACTGCTTTCATTCGGTTGTGGGCTCTGTATCGCCCCCTGCAGGCACCTCACCGTCATACCATGGGATAAAACTGTTCTATGGGACACTGAGGGACACATTTCAGAAAAAAAAAATAATAGTAAAATATATCCATTTTACATAGATTATACAGACTTAAACTTGTATGCAATGTATCTACACTGTCAGGCACTGGTTGGTACTCACATATATCACGAAGAACCTGGTAGGAGCATTTCTGCACTGCTCCTGCATCCCTGATCTGGGACGGACTGAGGTTCTGATCTGTATGTGAGGCAAACTGCGAGTGAATCCTGCGACACATTTGCATGAACAGAACAGCAGCAGCACCCTACAAAGAGGAATTACAAACATTGATGCTTCTCTGGTTTGCTTTAAAGAATGCTTGTGTTTGTGTGTGTGTGCGTGCGTGCGTGCGTACCCAGCCCACAGCATCCAGAGCGGTGTATCTCGGCAATCCGGCATAGCAAAACCGAGAGTGTTGCTGCTTCTTCTGGTCATCATGACTTCTCTGAGAACTGATAGAGAGAGAAGCATGAGTGTGAATGCAGGAAGAGCGAGGACACACCCCCTTCAGTGACATCACAGCACCTGCTGTCAGACACATGCCGACCGCTGGTCAGGATGGAGGAGTTGATGACCTCATCCTCCACATGATGACCCTGCGAGAGCCGAAGTGGAGCACTGCCATGACATCGACTCCAGGCTGTGGGTCACAAAACATTCCCTCAGCATTGGAAAAAAAAAAAAA
>SOMO01000086.1:579475-594424 GCA_028128575.1 Paedocypris carbunculus
GTGTGTGTGTGTACAGGCAGCCGGCCATCATCTTCATCGATGAGATTGATGCGCTGTGTCCCAAAAGAGAAGGAGCTCAGAACGAGGTGGAGAAGAGGGTGGTCGCTACTCTCCTCACTCTCATGGATGGGATCGGATCAGTGAGTGAACATCTCTTCAACTTTCTGCACTTCGTTTTTCCATGCACATGTATTTTCATACGTCTCCTACACTCTCTCTATCTTCATCTCTGTCTAGCCTTACGTTTTTTTTAAAGATCTTAGTGTTTAATTTTTCTGTGCAAGTTTTAGCTTTTAGAATCAGAATCAGAAATAGCTGTATTGCCAAATAAAAGTATTATTCTTAATTATTACCGAGTTTTGCACGTACAAGTAGTTTATTTTGCTGACAGAAGCATAGGTAAATATCAAACAGAAGAGATATATGTAGGTAAATATGACAAGCAGAATTGTCAAAAGCATGTGTGTGTTTCTCAGGAGGGTTACAGTGGGCAGTTGTTGGTTTTGGGAGCCACTAATCGACCTCATGCTCTGGATGCTGCGCTGCGGCGTCCCGGACGCTTCGATAAAGAGCTAGAGATCGGTGTTCCCGGAGCGGCTGGGCGGATGGACATCTTGCAGAAGCAGCTGAACGGAGTACCCTGCGACGTCTCCATGCAGCAGCTCCAGGAACTAGCCGACGCGGCTCATGGATACGTAGGGGCCGACCTCGCCGCCGTCTGCAAGGAAGCTGGTGAGTTTTTGGAAACGATTCTTGTATTATACTGGTAAGTCAAGATAATGCGTATTATCACTAATATTCAGCACAAATATTCAAGTGGTTGAAATATTATTAGCCATTAGGACCAATACCAATCAACTTCTTCACTCTACATCCGCCTTTCTTCTTCCTGATGGCGTGTGTCTATGAAAGAAAATGGACAGGGTTTTATCATGGTGTTGAAGTAGAGATCAGCAGTTGTAGTTTTTATGAGCTAGTGGCATTTTCAAGAAGTGCAAATCTCGCTCACACATTCAAGTTCATGTTCAGTGGGCGCTTTTGTCTTTATGACTATGACAAGTGAGCAAGAACATATGCGACAGTGACCAGGTAAAAAAAAAAAAAGCAAAAAACTTCTCGGACAGAAAGCAAGTCTCCAATCCGTAAGGCCTGTAAGACGATCTCTCGCAGTGTCACTCACATCGCAAACTCAAACCAGTGCGCCATAATTTGGATCAGACGATGAAGATCATAAACAAAGAACATAAACATTTTGTTTGTTTGAAACTAATATTTGAACGTAGACATTGCTTTAGATGACTATTGTGAACAAGAATAAATATCAATATTTAGTGCAGCTAATATTCAGGTGTGTTAATGTGGGAATAACCATATGTTTTCAGTAAATGTTAATATATTTTCTGTTCTTGTTTTCAACAAAGCAGAGAGAGAGAGAGAGTGTGTGTTAGGATTTTAAAATCCTGTCCCGGTGGTTAATCAGTTATGCTTTTTGTGTTTTTGGGGTAAAACAGCTGCTCTCTCTCTGCAGCTGGAGTGTGTGTTGTGAGGGAGAGGATGTGAAGAAGGCCTCCAAACTCTGCTTGTGATGAATAATCTTTCTTTCGCTTCCCTCCGTTACAGATGTGTTTGTGTTGTTCTGCTTATTTTACAGGCCAAATGTGTGTTTAATATGCTGTTTCCTCCAGGTCACAATGATCTGTGCAGATGAGAGAGGGAGAAAATGTGAGGGAGGAAGTGAGAGAGAGAGAGAGAGAAAGAATGTTAGAAAGCGAGAGAGAGAGAGAGAGAGAAGATAGAGATAATGTGAAGGAGGAAAAGAGAGATTAAGATATAGAGTGATGGAGAGAATTATTTTGTTAAAGATGGGGAGATATTGTTAGTAAGCAAGTGAGATGGAGAGACTTTTGTGTCAAAACAGAAAAGAAAGGTAATTTTAAAGAACTGAAAACTATTATTTTGTAAATAAACATGCCAGAAAGAAAGTATCTTACTGTAAATGAGTAACTGAAAAATGAGAAAATCTGAATAAAGACTGAGAGAGAGAGGGAGGAAGAAAGAGAGAGAGAGAGAGAGAGAGAGAGAGCGAGAGGAAGAGACAGAATAACTGTTTCCTCCATCAGTGAGACTCTAGAGAGCAGATGCTTGGTTTTCATTGGCAAGGTCAAGACTCTGCGTGTGTGTGTGTGTGTGTGTATGTCTTTCCTTTTTTTTTTTTTAAATAACTTGTGCAAAGGATGTGAGTGTGTGTGTGTGAGAGAGAGAGAGAGAGAGTGTGTATGTGGGGTCAAATCTCCCTCGTTGAAACTGAAGGCCAGTGTGATCAATAATCTGCTGTTTCCTGTGATTGACCTGCTGCAGCTCAGAGTCACGTGACCTCCGGGAAACCGTGTGCGTGTGTGTTATAGCATCTGTTCCCGCTGTAAAATAAATGTGTTTGTCAGATGTTTCTGTGGATGTACTTAAAATTCAACAAATTAATTGGTGTTAGTTCAATACTAAAATCTGATAAATACAATTTCATGTCAATTACAATATTAATTGTCAATCCAGCAATTCCGCTGGCATTCAAACATATCACTATGTATAATATACTGTCACGTGTACAGTTACAGTATATCATTTAAAGCTTTAGGATTTGAGATGTGTGTGTGTGAAGGCAGGCAAGTTTAAATCACGCTGAGCGCCGTTTGCTGGATCTCCATATAAAGTCTTTTCTCTGCGTGCTGTCAGCGTGACGCGGGTTCCGTCGTTTATCGTGCTGGTGTGTTTATAACACTCGGAAGCGCTCACGCACGCTGTTCCTTTCATTCCAAACACTCAGAATGAAGTAAGAAGATTTTTTAGTTTTATTGCTTTTTTTTTTTAATCTTAGCAAGTGCTCTTATTTCTTCAGTAGAACAATAGTTAAAGAGACCCGAGGCTTTAGGACAATACACGAAAAATAAAATCTTTCAAAATGTTTAATTTTGTTTCATTTATTTTTATATTTATAGGGTTTTTTGTACTCTTTGAGTTCCTCTCTCATCCCTCTTTTTTCTATCTCTGTCTTTCTCCTTTTTTTCCTTCCTGTCACTCACTCCCTCACTTATTCTCTTCCCCCTCTCTCGCTCTCTTTGTCCTTCTCACTCCGTCCCTCTCTCTCTTTCTCTCTTTTATTGTATTTCTCACTCCCACCAAATTTTTTTCCATCCTTTTTTCCCTTTCTCTCTCTCTCTCTCTCTCTCTCTAATATATCGTTCTCTCTCGTCTGCTCTCCCTCTTTATAGATCTTTCTCACTCCCTCTCTCGTTTGATCCCCTCCCGTCAGACGGTCGGATGTTTACTCTGTGTTGGAGTGTAGGAAGGGCCGCAGGATGTTTGCTCAAACCGTCCTGCGTCATGAGATTAAAACCGTGTCTGGAGGACATTTGTGAGGCTCTCGCTTCATTCAGCAGATGTCGGCTCATCTGTGTCCTATTAGCAGTTCCTGCCCCAGCAGTGTGTTCCTGATTGTTCCATGGTTCTTGGGCATTTGATAGGTTACTTGTTCCTGCACTCGTCTTTATTTACACGTCACATGAAATATAAACAGTTTGAGTATTTCACTCCCTGTCCAAAGTGGTTTTATGAAATGTTCGTTTTGGTCTGAAAAGGAAATATGGATGGAGTGATGTATGGATGGATGAAGAGTTGTGTAATCAGGCTGTGACACTTGTGTATCTTCAGGTCTTCACGCCCTCAGGAGGGTTTTGGGGTCGGACTCTGATCTCTCTGATGTTCAACTGATGGACAGGGTAAAGGTCACCAACTCTGACCTCAGACTGGCCATGATGGAGGTCAAACCAAGTGCTATGAGAGAGGTTGCCGTGGATGTGCCAAAGGTGTGACACTTACACCATAGATCTAAATGTTCAGTCCAATCTTCTGCATCTGATCCTGCAAAGGAAACCCGGGAGCTTGAGCTGGTGAATGTATGTGTAGGTGAGATGG
Source organism: Paedocypris carbunculus (assembly GCA_028128575.1). Lineage (NCBI taxonomy): Eukaryota > Metazoa > Chordata > Actinopteri > Cypriniformes > Paedocypris > Paedocypris carbunculus. The sequence goes on from SOMO01000086.1 coordinate 583,445, forward strand.
AGTGATATTGGAGGAATGGAGGAAGTGAAACTGAAACTGAAGCAGGCGGTCGAATGGCCCCTCCGGCACCCGGAGGCCTTCTCCAGGCTGGGAATAACACCTCCGAAGGGCGTCCTGCTGTACGGACCACCAGGCTGCTCCAAAACCATGATCGCTAAAGCCTTAGCCAACGAGAGTCAGCTCAACTTCTTATCCATCAAGGTAAATAGTCTCTGTGTGGAGGGTTTTACTGCGGCTCTGGTGCAAATTACAACGTGAAGGCGTTAAAACCGTCCAGATGATCTCAAGAAGGAGCAGATGTTGTGATTTTGGACCCACATCCGTCTGTCCCCTGCTCATTTTTGTTTTGCGTAAAGCATAATTCAATTCATAAAGAAATTAAATTTGATAAGTGTTTTATTGAATTGATTTCAGTTTTAGTCTAATGCTTGTATACTTCATGATTATTTATTGTTACAATAAANTTTTGTATATTTATGTATTTAAGTTACATGACAATGAGAAGGCAAAACACACTTCACATTTTAGTTTTATTATTATTATAATAATTATTATTTTTTACAAAATACACAACGTTTTTTATAAGAGTGTAACCTAAAAAAATATGTACTAACTTCAAACTTTCAATTGATAAATAACACTTACCATTTTGTAAGACCAAAATTGACTTTTTTTGTGTGGTTTATCTTGAAAATAGTGCGACTCGACCTCGGAGGGTCAAGACAACACATTGCAAATTGAACAAAAATTATATTAAATTATTTTACAGTATTTAAACGAGTTTATTTAGTGTTGAGTTTACATTTAATTTACATATTACCTAAATATTCAATATTACAAGCTCGCTTGTGTGTGCTTAATGCAGCGTGAACCTTGTGACCTTAATGGGCTCTACCTGAAGATCTTTTGATTTATGCCGTATCTCCTCCATCCTGCCTGTTTAGGGGGGATGTTTAGTCTGTGAGGGCAGATATGAATCTGTCCTACAGGAAGCAGCAGAAAACACACCCTCCAGAGAGAAGACAGACGCCCCAGAGGTGTTGAAAACCAGAGAGCCTGAGCGAAAGAGGGAGTAAATGAAAGCTAGAGAGACAGAGTGAGTGAGACTGACAGAGAGATAGAGAGAAACTAGTGTCTATTTGTTCAGAAAGCTTTCAGGCCTTTGGGTTTGGAGTTTGGGTACCCTCTGGGTCTCCAGTTTCCTTTATCAGTACAAAAACATTCAAGCGCATTGAGGTCTAGGTATATTGGAGAATGGGACGTAGCGAGTGTGCATGTGTCCACTTCTGTCATAGGTCAGCTACCTAACCTTCTGGCTTGGAGTTGCTGGGTTTTTCACGTTTAAATGCTGGACGATTGTAAAAATACTTTATTGCATGTTGTACCATTATAGTATGTATATGACAATTAAAATTTGAGTTTGAATAACTAAATACTCCTGAGGGATCAAACCCACAATGGTGTAGCTAACATTGAGCTCCATCATTTAGAGCCAGAATTGACTCTGACTTCTCTTTCTCTGCAGGGTCCAGAGCTGCTGAGCAAATATGTGGGTGAATCAGAGCGAGCGGTTCGGGAGGTGAGAGACGACCTTTCATAGCATCTCTGAAGCGGGGGCACTCATTTTCTATGCTTTTGTGTGTCTCTAGGTATTCAGGAAGGCGAGAGCCGTCGCCCCATCCATCGTCTTCTTTGACGAGATTGACGCTTTGGCGGCGGCACGAGGAAGGTAAATGACAGCGTGTCAGGGTTTGTGTCTGATCACATGAGCTGAGGCTTCACAGTCAGGCTGAATTCATTTCACACATATAATAGACAATTCTTCCCCTCTCAGGAACATCTGTGCCGAACAGACACAATTGTCTCTTTGTGTTCAGGGAAACAGTCAGAGGCCGGTGGCACTTCCACTGCTGACAGATCGAATCCCGTTCTGTGTACCCACATAATGTAGTATGGACAGGAAAACGCACAAGAGTCTATCTGATGTGTACATCTAAGCGGAATGTTTAATTTCTCTCCTGGTTTTCACGTGACTCCTGTGATGGAAGCCACGACAAGCCCATGTGACAACGATCACATGACATGGGCGTAAAGCGCAATAAAGCATGACATTCAGTATTTACTACTTTATTGTTTAAAAAACATTTGTAACATTTGAAATTTAACACACTGAATCAGATTGGATAGGAATTGTTGAATGTTCAATTTTGATGCAACTGTTTCTAGGATCATTTTGATTCAGAATAGGGTTTAGTATTTAGCTCAGATTGTAACTTAGTTTTCCTTTAATTCCTAAAGTGTTTGTAGAATTAGACACTGTAAATCTGGCCTGGCTTGTTTTGCCGAGTCAGAGAATCATTTACTGGATTGACTCTGTGATTTACGCAGGAGCTCTAGCTTGATTTCTTTGCCTTGTGAAATCCCATTTGAAATGTTCTCATTTACCCACACTGTTAATCCTCACTTCCTGATGTGTTTGTGGCCCAGTTCCTCGCAGACGAGCTCGGTTGGAGATCGGGTTCTGGCGCAGCTGCTGACCGAGCTGGACGAGAGCGTGCAGCTAAAGGACGTCACGGTGGTCGCCGCCACCAACAGGCCAGATATGATTGACAAGGTAAGTCTGCACACAGGAAGCTCCTGACAGACAAACGGACGCACGCCGGGTGCCACGGCCCCTGATTGGCGGCTGTTCAGCGGGAGGTCCAGCCCCCTTGCAGGTCCTGCGGGGTGAGTCGTCACTCTGCTCCGCGGGGGAGAGGATGTCTTCCGCTCGCTGTTTGTGTGTCTTAATTGAAACGGTGAAACCATCGACCCTGTGTGAGTTTTACAGAGGCAAATGGAAAAACAAAGTCTGTTTGTCCTCGCGCTCTCTTAATGCTTAATTAAAATTGAGGTGGGCTTCTTCAATGATCTCATTCAGTGTGTGAGATCAGGACTTGTGGAGTTTCTGTCTAGAATACCACTGAATCCTAAACAAATCGTCATTGTTGTGTTTTCTGTATTACAAGAATCTGCATTTGAGCATATTTTTTGCTTATTTGTTACAGATTTTTGTCCATTAGTCATAAGTTACATACGGTTTTACGGATTTTACACACTTGACAAGATCATCCACAAAAAAAAACAGGATGAATGAAATCTCCAGTCGGTCTGGAATCTGACAGCAGGGGGCGCCAACCTTGAAATTTGCTTAAAATTTGAATTCAATTTGTTGTACAACAATTCCTTTAGCAGTTGTGATGTTTCTTTACATATTTGGTTTTTGCATAATTCTAGAAGAATTCTTGGGGAATTCATGAACATAATGATTGATTGCTATTCAAAAATCTGTGATAAATTGAAACTGCAAAATTCAATCTGCAGTACATTGAGGACACTCACACTCATATATAAATATACTGGCATTTTTTGGCAAATTCTTTTATCCCATACCATGTATCCGATACATGATTGTGAACATAAAGCTCAGAAGTCCTGGTCTCTGAAACACTGTGTTGCTGACATGTCTGAGAGGTGAAGCTGCCTCCCTCGTGTTCCTTTGAGGTCATTCTGCTTCCCAGAATTCCTCTATGGATCAGTCCGCTGGCTGATCCTTCGCTCCAGCATTGTGGAAGTCTTGAGGTTTGAGCTCAGGAAACCGGACAGGATCAGAAGGCGAGACCTGCATCGGTTCTGCCCGTACCGGTCCAAATCTCCCCCGAGGGGATCGGTCCAGCCCGGCCAAACCTGCCAAAACAGGAAGCACTCTGGCTCACAATAGAAGTGCAAATATTTGTGTGTTTCTCCACCGAGGCTTCTGGTCAGCTTGCATGTTTTGGATGTTTTATTGCAGTTGTGTTGGAGGGAAGTGCAGATAGTCTGGTGGTGGGAGCAGGAAGGGAGTTTGGGAGTTATTTGAAAGGTTATCGAGGCTTCACTGTCCCTCCCTGCTCATTTAATCAGGCCTGAATGCGTGTGTGTGGAGCCTCGGGGGACGCGGATCAGTCTGGTGAACAGGTAACTGGATATGCGGGGGGAGGATGGGAGGAACTGCAGAGAAGAGAGGAGGAATCTGGTGTATCCGGCAGAAAGATCCTGGCAGGTATCGGACTTCAAGCAGCCTAGCAGTGTCCGATTGCGCGGGACGGCGGGAGTCTGAGCGCACTCCTTCACACGCACCAGTCGTCCACTTCACCACGGGTTCCTCTGAAACCTGACTGAGGAGATGAGCCGGAGAAACTTCCCACTAAGCGTTTACCACATTCCTTAAGGAGGAAAACAAACCCTTCGCTTTCTGCTGGATGTTCTCCAAGTGTTTATTCCTAGAAAGTTCACGATTCTGCTGGTTGGCAATGGTGCATTTAGTCTTTTTACTGGTCATTCCCTTATTTTTAGTTGAGTTTGATGTTTTATTGACTCTGCACTAATTGTTCACAACTTAAACATACTGTACATTCATAAAAATAGTATTTTAAGGATAATTTGAGGTTTCTGTAATAAGTGTATTACTGAATCCCTAGTCTTTATATGATTGTATCCGTCTGTCCATCAACACAAGTAGCTGACTCTCATCTCTGTCTGTCTATTGTCTGTTTTTTTTTCTTCTCTGTTCTGTCCCCCTGCATTCGTCTGTCCCCCTTCCAAATCCATCAGTCTGCCTGTCTGACCATCGATTTATCCATCTGTCTATTCATCAGTCTGTCTGTCTGACCATCCGTTAATTTATTTGTCTAGCAGTTTCTCTGTTTGTCCATTAGTCTCATTCACTCCATTAGTTTGTCTGTGTGCTGATCATTCCATCCGTCTATCTTCATGTCTGTCTATCACCTGTCTATTCATCTGTATGTGTACCTGTGTCTATCCTTCTCTTTTATGTCTCTGTGTACCCATCCATATATCCATCTTTATTCATCTATCATCTGTCTTTCTCTAGCCATTTTTATGCGTACCTGTGCCAATCCTCTTATTTTTGTTGGTGTGTGTGTATCCATCCATCCTTCTTTACTCCTCTATCATTTGTCTGTCCATCTATATGCGTACCTGTCTTGAACCCTTTGCTTTTTTTTGCCTGTGTATCTTTCTGTCTCGCTATCTGTCTGTCATCCATCCATATGTCTGTGTAGTTTGTTTGTAGATTTACTTTGATTGTTAGATCTATCTTTCAATCTTTCTGTCTGTCTGTCTGTCAATCAATTTATCCTTCCATTTATACTTTTATTTTTTACATCTACCTATTTACCTTGTTTTTTTTTTCTTTTCCTAGCTAGCCGTCTGTGCGTTTAATCCTTTTTCAGTTGAACTTTTATCCCGACATTTCTTTGTGAATGTCCCAGAGTAAATGTTTTGTTGGTGTCTTTTGTTCCATTGGAGTGAGGAGGCAGTGAAGGGATTTCTGTGGCGCAGTCATGTAATCAGGGTTTGTCGCTCGTCCGTGTCACTTTCAACTTGCGCGACGGTTGAAAACATTCTCTTTGCGTTCAGCTTAACGGAACTGGATTTAGATGATACAAAAGATCAGCCGACGCACACACACAGCGCTTCCGACGGTCGGCTTAGCGCTTTAGAGAGAGAGGGAGATAGAACGAGGCCAGGAAATGAAGGCTCTTTGTGAGCTGATATCTGGCAGGGATTTCCAGCATGTGCAGTCTTGCCTTTTTGCCTGGATCAGACCACCACAACTCCAGCCCAGGAAATCTCCCTCCCCAATGCTAGTCCTTGAAGATTAAACCCTATCGCTCTCTTTTCCCCTCTCTGCTCACTTCCCGTCTTCACGCGACGGCCATGCTCTCCGTCTACACTGCTGATTCACTGCCCTTTGACTGGAAATGATATGTAAAGTTTTCAAATGGGTTTTGTGCAATTGAAGTCAGTCAAAAGGCAGTGGCCCCGTGTCCCTGGGGCCGAACTATACCGTTGAGTTTGTAGAACACATGTAAAACAAAACCGCCCAACGGCAGGCGAGAACACGCTGATGGATGGATCCAGAAACGTCTTAAAACGCAACGCTTTAATGCTTTTATTAAACGAGGTACTTCCTTTCAACAAATCTGAGTAATTGTTTAAAAGTATGTTTGATAATATAAGTAGAATAATTTAAATAATTTAATGCAATGTTTTAAATAATATTTTGTTATATCGTTTTCTGTGAGTTCTGTAGTTTGATAGAGTAGTTTGAGTTTGTAGTTTGTTGAATGGCATGAGTCGAATAGTTTGAAATTTGTAGTATAAGTGGAATAGTTTTAATCAAGTATTTTAAGTAGTATTGTCGAGTTAAGTAGTTGGAGTCAACGTATTAGTTTGAGTTAACAAGTCGAGATAAGTAGTTTGAGTCAAATAGTTCAGTTAGGTAGTTTGCATTGCACAGTTATGCAGTTTAAGTTGAATAGTTGAGTCTAGTAGTTTGATTTGAATAGTTGAGTTGGGTAGTTTGAGTTAAATAGTTGAGTTTAGTAGTTTGATTTGAATAGTTGAGTTGGGTAGTTTGAGTTAAATAGTTGAGTTTAGTAGTTTGAGTCGAATAGTTGAGTCAAGTGGTTTGAGTTCTACTTTGGGTTTTGAACTTTTAGCATCTGCCTGATGTTGTGTTATTATTTGAGATAAATGTGTTGAGCATTTGTATGTTTTTTTTCGCTTTCATGCTCATTCCAACTACTTTAATTCACATGGCAGATGTTTTTATCCAAAATGACGAAATGAGTCAATTAAAAGCAGTAAAGAACAAATAATCTCAGCCCTGCGTTATACTGTGGTAAAATTAGCTTTCTTTTTTTACTTCTTGAAATATTCACGAAAACAATTATTGTACAATTAAAGCCCCTTTCATGAGTTGCTTCAGGACTTTCAGTGTCACAGCTGATGCAGGAACACACAAAAAAAACCTGCCATTTGTGATCATGGCCAAGAGAAAAGCAGCATTCCCTGCAATCCAACACCTCGGCCCCAAACACCCCAGTAACAGATGGAGCGAGTCGTAAATCTGCCCCTTCTGGACCCTCCCCTTCGCTGCCCACCAGGGGCAGTTATCCTAAATAATACCTCTATTGTTTGGCCCTGGAGCGCCGGGATCCACCCGCCCCTCCCTCCGGGCCCCAAACAGCACATTAAACCCTCTTACAGGTGGATTAGATGGAAGTTGGAGGAGTGTGAACACAGTGGAAAGCTTCTTGCTGTCGACTTGTTAAAGAGACACTTTTTTTGGCCTCAGCCGGGAACAAACGGCCTCATTCATGAATGCAGAATCCCAACATAAAGCTCTAATCCTCGGCAGAGAAGAAGCTCATCCACCTGAGCGTGAGCCTCTGAATGAATTGTTCTGACATTGGCCCATCCGCTTGCTTTCTGAAGATGTTTCCACTCTGGTTCATCGTTAGGAATGAGGTGTAGGAAAGAATCCTTTGTAGGATCGTTATGATGTCACATCCTACCTCGGTGTCAACTTCCTATCGTAAAGATATAAATCCTAATTACTGGTTCTTTTCTTTTCTGAACACCATAGACGGCAGACGGTTCCAATTCAACCCAAATCCCATTCCTCAATCACAGCATTGATGGTCTCATTCTGTCTATCCACCCCCCCCCCCCCCCCCATCACTCATTTGTGTGTGTGTGTGTGTGTAAACAATTTAAAGTGTGAAAACATCTATGTGAGTAGATATGTAAGCACATGTATATGCTGTATACATGTATATATGTATATGTGAGTCAGTGATAAAATTGTATCCACCAATCCATCCAGCTTTTTCTTCTGCCTTCCTAGCCCTGGTATTGAGTCCCAACTTTTTCTTGATTCTTCCCACTTTTTCCCCTTTCTCCATTTCTACTTTTAGTCAGATTTTCTCTTGTGCATTTTCTAGACACAAACCAGAGCAGAAAAAGATTATGTAAATATAATCCCAGACGACTCCAGCTCTGACACTTTTACTTTCAGTAAACGCACTCGAGGTCTGATTTCATTTCTTTTTTGAGCCAAATCAACATCACTCGCTTTATTGTCTCTTTCCCTCTCTTTTTGCTGTCTCACGTATTCTCTCTCTTCCTCACTCTCTCTTAATTTTCCTCTCAGTCCATCATCCGACCTGTCTTTCCTGTGGCTCATTCTCTGCACTTCCTTCCTGTGTTAATTGCTGGTGGTCTCAGGGGGGCTGTGGCTGCCAGCACTCTGCTCATTGGATGAACATTAATTCTGTGGAGACTAATTGTAAACAGACTTGGAGAGGGACGCTCCTTGTCCTCTTGTTTTCTACATTCAACAAACTCCAGAAACCAGAGTGGAGTTCTTTTCCCTCTCCATCTGGGCTCCTCGCTGAGAGCTTCATGTGAGTCTGTTAAAGCAAACCTTTTAATAAAACACAAGCGCTTCTCTTGTCGTCTCATAGCCGCTGACATTACAAATGAGTTTAGTTCTTTTTTGGGACTCCATCCTTCTATTTCTTTTTTGCTCTGTTTACTCTTCTTTATTTACTTATGTCCATAAACGTTTTCATCTTGATGTCCCGATTCGATTTGTAGTGTTGGGGTCAACCTTTATGAAGTGTTTTTTAACATAGTCTAACAGGACCTAAAATCTCTAGTCTTCACTTTCTTGTCTTTTTTCCCTTTTCTCTTATTAGATCTCTTGCTTCCTTTCTTTTTGCTCTTATTTTACATAAAATATTAAAACACTCTTTAGATACACCATTTAAAGAAGACACGTTTGCAGCTGCTGAAAATGTCCCCACTGCATTGTTGATAGACTGTAAAGTTAATAAAGAGGAAGAATTTCTCTGAACTATCACTCACTAACATTTGACCCATGCAGTTTTCACATCAGTCATTTTCATTAAACTCACGTGCCAGTGATTATGCTGGTCTCTAAGCCACATAACTGAGCTGTGGCGCTGCTGGTCGGCTTTACATTATTGATCAGGTTATTGATCCGTCTCTGTCAAACTCTGAATTTGCTGAACATCTTTTCCCGAAATTTTGAGTCATCACTACATCCATCTATTCACATATTAGTCACATGACCTCATCCACGTATGGTTGGCCGTTTTTTTTTTTTTTTTTAACCGAGGCGCATGTGTCCTGATTTTTACTGCGGTCTTGTGTTGCTCGTTGGCTTTCATTCCTCGCAGACTTGATCACATGACCGTGAGTGTGACCCTCCGGGATGTTTCTTACGGCACTTTCCAAACCCTTTACAAATGTAAAACACTCCAGCAGCATCTCCATCCGTCTCCGAGCTGCTGTGCGGGGAGCCACAAAATGTGTCCTTTCTGCTGCACTCGGATCTAAGAAAAGCCCGGCACGTTGATTTGCAGTGGTGATTACAGCGTTCTCTTCCCCCAAACACAAACACAGGCCTGGAAAATCCGTCCTGCCAGCGGCCGGGAAACCAGAGAGCAATTAGACCAGCGGAAGCCACTAATGAAGAGCTGCGCGCTCCGCGGGCCGAGCCGCTCGGGTTTCCTCCTCGCCGGGACCGCTGGCTGCTCCACGTTTCTCCAGCTGGAGCACAAAAGATGGGAAAATGAGAAGGGATTAGAAGTTGGAGGAATGTAGCCGGAGGATGAAGATGAGGATGATGACGATGGTGTTGTTCGTGCAACTGAAGCTTGAAGCTGAAGTTTAGAAAGCACTAGATCTGGGTCACATGAGCACATCTCCAGCTTTTCTGACCCGATGGGCTTTTCCTGTTACTTGAATTCCGTCTTTATGTCGATCTGTGTGACTCGATTGTCAAACCTGCTCATTCATTTATTCATTCATTCACACTAACTCACACTTTCTTCTTTCTTGCATTTTGTCTGATTATACCCGTTTTCTGTCTTGTTTATTCTCTCATACTCATTCTCTCTTTTTAGTCTCATTCTTGGTTATTTTTTTCATACACAACCCTCTTTCTTCAAACGTCTTTGCTGTTTTCGCTCACTTTTTTTAATGTCTTTTTTTAATTGCTACTCTTAATTTATGTTAATATCCACATCACATAATAACATTTCTTGGTGTTATAAATAATAATTGTGTATAAATGACAATTGTGGCTCATAATTGGTGTAGTTTTTTCTTTTTTTTTTTNTCTCTCTAAATTGCTCTATTTTCCATCCGTTGTTCTTACACACTCTAGTAGTTAGCTCTCCCTCTCTCTCTTTCTCTGTCTGTCTCTCTTACACAGACACACACGCACTTTTTTTTTGCTTTATATTTCTGTCAGTTCAAGAACCAAGAGATTATTTGTCACTTACATGTTTAACTTTCATGAGTACAGCTATTTAAAAACGGAAATGTTCCATAGGCTCTTTTTTAAATGCAAAAATCCTTTGTGTGTGTGTGTAGACGAAGCTCCGGCGCAGCGGTGACCTCTGTGTTTTTCCTTGCTCTCTGCTGCCTCGTTCTTTATTTGTCTTTTTTCTCAATCATGGAGGAATTATCTGCTTTCCGGAAAGCGAGTTGGCCACTAATTTTAGACGGTCGTGATTGAGGCTGGAGGCTCTGGAGGCTGGAGCTGAGGCCACATCCGCCCGACCCAGAGAAGTTAATTCCATCCAGAACACACAACATATGTTTAGTCGTCCGGTGTGTGCGTGTGTGTGTGTGTGGATCCTGAGACTCATTTTTACAGCCTGTGTCAGTTCCTCCCAGCGTTACACATCGTATTCAGACTCAGAATGTATGTCTGGATCAAGTTTCCTACTCCGCTCCTTATATATCTCTTTCCACTTTTCCCTTCACTCTTTTACGCTCCCTCTATTTTTGTCGGATTCTCTCCATATCTTACCCTTTCCCTCTCTGTCTCTCTTGTTTCTCAGTACTATCTCTTTCTTTTTTTCCCTTTCTCACTATCTCCGTCTTTCTCTTACTCCTCTTTTTTTTTACAACTTCCATTGCCCCCACCACCATGAATTCCCTTTTTGTTTGATTTTGTTGATTCTCACTATGATTTCCTCTCTCTTTCTGCCCCCTCCTTACTCTCACTCTTTTTTTTTTTTTTTTTTTTTTTTTTTTTTTTTTTTTTTTTTTTTT
>SOMO01000086.1:594954-609954 GCA_028128575.1 Paedocypris carbunculus
ACACACACACACACACACACACACACACACACACACACACACACACACACAAACTCTCAGTGCTAGACATCCCATCAAAACTTGTATGCAACGTTTTGCATCAGCTTCCTAATACTGGTCATCAATTACAAACAAGTTAGCTACATATTTATATTTTATGATTGCGTTTAACTTGCATTTAGTTATGGACCCATGAATGAATGAATGGATGCATAATGGATAGATAGATGGATCGAGATGAAAAGAATGGATGGGACTACAGACAGATTGACAGCTGGATAAACAGATAGACAGATATAAAGAGAAAAATGGATGGATGTGTGTTTTGAAGTACAGATAGATGAATGGACTGATTGAGCTCTTAGTTGTGTATTACAGCTGTGAGTCTGTCGAGCCGTCAGACTGGCTCGGGCCACGATGGGTCGAGACTGAGTTTTAGCACGACTTCCTAATGTCGCCTGATTTTGGCCTATCCTGCTCACAGAGGTCATGACCTTTTGAAAAGCAGGAAGCTGTTAAACCCGTAAAGCGCCATTGTGTTGACACGGTCTTGTGTGTGTATAGCGAGTGACTTCATTGACTGCAGTTTCTCCAGTCTGTTTGCTATACTGGGAGACAAAGGCTCCGGCGGGTTTATTGTGTCTCTGTGGGCTTGGTCTTTGCTTACAGTAAGAGGAACATCCGAGCGCTCCGGTTTTGTCTTTCAGCCGAAGGTCACGCAGATGTAAAAGGATCCGTTTCTTGCGTTGTGGCTGATCACGTGACTGTCTTCTCCTTCAGCTGGTGTTTTTTGAGGCTGCGTTTCTGCAGAGAGATGCTAATCACGCTGAATGACAGGACACAATTACACAACAGCTGCTTCAGCACAAACAGACCCACTTCCTGTGAGCCGCCGTAAATCACACGCACCCGGATACGCCACCAAATGCTTCTTTTGAAATGACACTGCATATACACACCTGTGTGTGTGCGTGCTTGTGTGTGTGTGCGAGCACGTCTTTGTGCATCTAAATGACTTAGATGAGTCTCATCAGTTGAATTTTACAATTTAAAAGTTCAAAAATTATTATTTTACAATTTGTGAATGAATTTTACAAGTTTGAATAAACTATTCAAATATTGAAAAATGTAATTTATTTTCCAAATATCATTTTTGTTTCTAAGCTTTTCAAAAAAAAATTTAAATTAATGTTTTTCTATTTACTGCTTAGTTCTATATTTATCTGATAATGTATTCATATTTATATGGAGATTTTGGATTATGATTTACATAATTGTGTCATTTAGTCTAAGTATTAAATTGTGTAAATTAAAAGAAAAACATTTTTAAGTTCCACTTACTTACAACACTAACATTATTGTGATATGGTTGTGGATTTGATCTTTTAAACCAGATTGGATTTTCTGTATGTAAAAGCTGAAAATGTTTATTTGCTGAAATGTTTTCCTCCTCTTGTTCTTTAATGCTACTGAAAATGTTTATTTGTTTGTGTAAGAGGTAACACAATCTATCTCTCTCTCTTACACACACACACACCTGGCCATTATTCTCTCAACAAGCTAAAATCTGAAGAGAGAAGCTACAGCACTATAAAAGCACCCTAAACACACACACACACACACACTTCAGGACAGGAAGTGTTTGTGTGGCGCTGAGTGATGAATGTTCTGCTGGGAACCTTCTGAGAAAGAGAAATAAAACATGTCGACTCCTGCAGTTCTGCAATGTCGCTCGCTCAAGAGCCAAAGCACCTCTGCTTTAGANTCTCTCTCTCTCTCTCTCTCTCTGTCTCTCTCTCTCTCTCTCTGTCTCTCTCTCTCTCTCTGTCTCTGTCTCTCTCTCTCTGTCTCTCTCTCTCTCTGTCTCTCTCTGTCTCTCTCTGTCTCTCTCTCTCTCTCTCTGTCTCTCTCTCTCTCTCTGTCTCTCTCTGTCTCTCTGGTCCAGTGGTAAGGGCCACAGACTCGGGTTCAAATTCCCGTACGGCTGGTTCTGCAACTGAGTGTCCTTGGGCAAGAGACTAACCCACATGCCCGACTGATCACTGCTCTTGTGGTAGATCGCTATTCTCCTCCTGCCTCTCTTTTTCTCTGTCTGTCTGTGTGTATTTGTGTTTGTGTCTGTCTGTCATGTTTTTCTCCTTCCCTTCTGTCCCCCCATGTGTCAATCTCTCTCTCTTTCACAAACACTATCTATCTGTCTGTCTATCCATCCGTATATCTATCTATTTTTGTATTTTGCTCATATACTCGTATTATCTCTCTCTCTCTTTTTCTGTGCTTTCTCTTACTCTCTCGCTCACTCACTCATTCCCCCTGCACTGAGTTTGAATTGTTCCTCGGGGCATGAGGAAGCAATGAGCAGCGGCTCGGACCACAGAGAGGAGCGAGGGGTCACAGATGTGTCCTGCGATGACTTCCTCCCTCATTTCCTGAAGCTGTTTTCTCGGTGTGTCCGGCCGTTCACCTGCTCTCTATTGATTCAGGGTGTTTTTATTCTGAGTGCGAGACGCCGCAGCTGTCGGCTTTGGACACGTGTCCTGCTTCTGATGCTTTTTTTCAGTCTTGTTTCTTCAACAAATTAGAATTATTCATTATTCTGATGCACTTTGGTTGCTATTAGTGTTTTATTCTGATTTCAGTCATGGGATGAGCCAAAAACCAAATGACTCATTCTAATACATTACTATATTGCCTTTACTCTGTCTGTAATTATGGTCGTGATGCTGTTTTCTCTCCCTTTCGCTTTCATCCAGTCTTCAATCTCTATGTAGCAACTCTGGCCATCCTTTTGTCCAAGCAGGAAATTGTGGGTAATGAAGTGAGTTGTGGAGATTGACAAAGTCTTCCTGATCCAGATTTCTATTATTAAAGATTTAGTACATTTTGAAGATATTCAATAGAAAGTACGTGTGCAAAAACGTTCAAAATAACGTCCATGAATATTAGTCTGCAGAAACCGTTAGAATGCAGAACGGTTTGGTAAATAATGGTGTTATTTTATAATTCTGCAGACAGTGAAATGTATTTCTCTGATTTCAGCATAAATAAATGCGTTTTGTGACATGTGTTATATTGGTTTCATATTTGTATGGTATTATATTGATCTGTAGCTGAATTGAAGCGCTGTTTTGATGAGATGGTGCTTTTGATTGATTTGCTGATGTCTGCGTCTCAGGCTCTGATGCGTCCGGGTCGTCTGGACCGGATTATCTACGTTCCTCTTCCCGACGCAGCCACTCGCAGGGAAATCTTCTCACTGCAGTTCCGCAGCATGCCCATCCACCCCAGCGTGCACCTGGACGAGCTGGTGACCTGCACAGAGCGCTACTCGGGGGCAGAGGTGAGAGGTCACTGCAGGGGTCAACGCTTACGCTATCATTTGGTAAAGTGTTTTCACACTCTTTATAGGAGAGTGTTTTGTGTGTACTTCACTTTACAGGTGTGTGTGTGTCAGTCTGTCTGTCTATCTATCTACGAAACCTTTTTTGCGTATTTTTGGATTGAAACATTTTTTGTTTGTGTGTTTTAAGCAAAAACAATTTACAAGACTGTCACACACGCGCACACACACACTTACACACAGTCTCGGGAAAAGCTGAATGTGTTGCAGTCGCACTATATCTCCAGGCACTCAGGATCTGTTTAGGTGACGTCCTGTCATACCTTTCTGATCTTCCTGTCGTCTGCCGGTTTCCTCCCTTCCTGTCAGACACTCCTTCTCTTCCTCCTTCCTCCTCAGATTGACTTGTGCTGAGATCCACCGTCTTATTTGATAGGACTGATACAGAATTAATTTAATAGTTGGTAGTTGTGTGGAATGTATAAACATAGAAAGTAGTAATTGCTCGCAGATCTTTCATATATAAATTAATGAATAGTCAATAAAATAAATTGAATGTTTATGTGGATTATTATATTATGTAAGCAGTATATTTAACATTTTGGTTCGCAAATAGTGTACAATTTTAATATTTGCAAACATTAACACATTAATCACAAATAAATAGCATAAAAGATTGACATGTATTTGCTGACTTCGAGAAATGCGAAGGAGACACACTGAGCTCACAAAAGCATTTCTTACCATCTTACCAGCGGCTAACTTGTGATTTTATCCTAATAATTACGAATTTCAAAAATACTCAAAGACAAAAAAGCAGTCGGATTTTAGTGTAAAGCAAATGATGTGTGTTGGTGCAGGTGACTGACAGGTAGGAACGCACTTCCTGAAAAAGGTTTTGGTTTAAGATAGCAGAAAATCTATAAAAGAATTGTATTATGATTAAAGGCCGCATGATTTCAAGTTTGTGATTAGGGTCTTCGGGGTCTTTGGGATGTGTGATTAGGGTAGTCCTTAAAATACAGAACATATGAACAAAACATTTTAACTGTATTATTTTAAATGTAAAAGTGCTAAAAGTTAACACTAGACAGTCTGGCTATTACTGTATTGTGACCAGAAGCACGTGTCTTCGCTGTTCTGAGGTCAGTCACATGACACTGTTTTGTTGCACTTAATCACATAAAAGTGTCATCACGCATACGCATCAGCCTGCATCCCTGACGAATCAAAACCAAGTTTGTATTAAAATAGGAATGACTTACGATAGTGTTTTTCTAGACTTGAGTCTGTTTTCATGCAAATATAGATCAAAACGTGCTTGAATTTTCTGAAAATGTTGAAGTGAATATTGAAGATTTTATTAATGGAAGTGTGAAGTATTGGCGCGCGCCTGGACTGTTGGAGTGTGTGTGTGTTGTGTTGTGTTGGATGGGATGTTGTGTAATGCGTTTTGACAGAGAAAAAGATTCACTCTCCTCACTCGGGATCTGCCCTGCCCTTAGGCCAGCGTGTGCGTGTGTGTGTGCGCGCGTGCATATGCGTGTGTGTGTGTGTGTGTTTGTGTGCGCTCTTCTTCGTGCGAGTTGCGTTGCATGGTAACGGCATGAGCTGAAGAGTGGTCCGGATCACTGACCCACACTCTGGATTGTTTGCACGTTACTGTTGTTGTGATCATCTGAAGGCTGCCGGACATGTCTCGCTATCCGCTGAGGCGTTGCATTCAGTTTGTGAATGGCAGAAGAGGAATTCTGGGTAATGTGTGATCAGCCTTTCACTGACAAAAAAGTCTGAGCACTCCACAAACACCTCTTTGTCATCAGCAAAGACCAACGGCACAGACTTCAACAACAAGCAACAGTGATACTCTGTGAGCACTTTGAGAGAGAGAGAGAGAGAATGTAAATGTGGGGATGATCAAAATGGTGGAACAGAAAGAGAAAGAGAGAGAGAGAGAGGTATGGATGGATGAATGGTTGGACGAACAGAGACAGACAAATGTCATTGTCAGTCACAGTATAATTGCCAGTGATACAGTTGGAGTGATGCAGATGAAGGAAGGAGGGATCGAGAAGTAGTGTGGAGAAAAGAGAGGTGAATGTTCATCAGTCCCAAGGATCATTTTGCTCTAGATGCAATGTGATCCAATGTGACTCCACCCTGATCCCCCAGAGATGCAGCTCTCCACCTCTCACACACTTTCCTTCTTACTCTCTTTCTGTTTTTGTCTCTCTTTCTCTATCACTCTGTTTGTCTGTGTATGTGTGTGTGTGTGTGGGGGGGGGGGCTCTGCCTTTCACACACACACACACACACACACACACACACACACACACTGTACATTTTTAGTGCTTTACAAACTGGTTTTGTGTCTTTTAGTGTATTTGTTACTCTTTGTGTCTTTCCAGCTCTCTCTCGTGCTCTCTCACTTTCTCTCTCACACACACACACTGTAGTAAGGGTCATGAAAAATNAAAAAAAAAAAAAAAAAAAAAACATTGTTGCATTGTTTAACTAAATGCATCACTTTTGTTTAGGGTGATTTCTTTATGCTTTAGTAGTTTTAACTTGCCTATGGAGTAGCTTAACTTGCAGTTAACTAAGGATGTCAAGTTACAGTTTATTGTCAGTAAAGTAAAGCAATCCAACAGCAAGTTCTAAACAAAAAGATATAGAACTTATACATTTTTACACACACATATAGACACACAGTTCAAATTTGGCTTTTATAACATGATTATGCAATCACACACACACACACACACACACACACACAGAAAGCGGCTGAGCTCAGACTTGTCAGTTTGTGTTAATCTCTCAGAATTCCTGCTGTGTTTTCTCCTTTCACTATAATGTTGCTGCACAGAGAAGCTCTGTCTCTCCCTCTCTCTTTCTGTTTCCTTCTATCGCGTTCCTTCTGCATATCTCTAGCTCACACCCTCGTTCTCTCCTGAGATTGTATCTTCAGGATGAGTTTCATCATTCTGGTTTCTGGTGTGAATCCAGAACATTCTCTTATTCCGGGTTGGTGTGTGTGGAAGCTGTGTGTGATATAAGATCCACTCTGCCATGGCCTGGCGGTTTTACTGGTTCTGAATAGTTTTATAATGATAGGAAATGATTTTTGCAGCGAGTGTTTACTCTTGAACGCCGTGCTAATTTGTGGTCAGGCCTTTTGCCATCCAACTACTTCTGTCTGCTCAACATGGACCGGCAGAAACATCTACCCCGGTACCAAACATTACTACCGTCACTGCTCCGCTTGTTCCTGAATGTATGGCGCTATCAACTAGTGTCATAACTAGCTTTAGCCAAATGCTAACTTAAACAGTTATCTACGAGAAGAAAATGCTATATTAAGTTTGGCAGAGTTCAAAAGTGAATGTAATGTAGAGAAATGTCATTTTTCGTGCTTTAATGTTTCCTTTTGTGGTTTTTATGCAATGAATTCCTGTTTGCTTCTGAATTCCAGC
Organism: Paedocypris carbunculus; assembly: GCA_028128575.1. Taxonomy (NCBI): domain Eukaryota; kingdom Metazoa; phylum Chordata; class Actinopteri; order Cypriniformes; genus Paedocypris; species Paedocypris carbunculus. The sequence continues at coordinate 601,768 of SOMO01000086.1, forward strand.
TTTTCCTGTAGCTCAGGTGTGTTAATAGCGTCAGGGGTGGGTGTTCCATACTCAACTGATATTTATAATGCAAAATAAGTGGGTGAAATTAGCGACATGATAATAGGCTATTAGTAATAACACAAAATGAAACCTTGACTAGGGTTTAGTTCATGTTAGTATAAACTCATTAATCAGCTGAAGGTGAAACTGGTGATTTGTGTGTGTGTGTGTGTGTGTCAGGTTATGGCGGTGTGCAGGGAAGCAGCGCTGCAGGCTCTACAAGAAGACATTGGTGCCGACCACGTGACCTTCACACACTTCCAGGCCGCGTTGGACACAATCAAACCCAGAATTCCAGAGTCTCTCCTGCAGTCGTACAGGAACTACCAGCAGGAAAACAGCGGCGGTCTCACATCAACGCTGCCAAAGTGATGGTTTCCGCTCCAGACCAGCCAGTGGATCAAGACGCTCAAAAACTCTTTCTGGTTGTGCTGGTCATTCAGCTTTGAATACTTTACACGTCTGTAGAGAAGGTTTTTAATCACGTTTGATTGAATCAGTGTTTACGGCTTTGCACTGTAATGAACCAATAACCATCTGACCATGTCAGATCCTAATAATGCTTAATAAACTTCATAAAATATCAAAACATTTATAATTTTGTACAGCAAAATTACAGCTGTGTGTATGTTTACATTATAGATGCATTTTAATAAGCTGTATACATGTGTGTATGAATAAAATAATTTTAAGTGTTGTTTTGATGTGAAATTTCATGTTCTACAAGATTTGCAGTGTTTTTTTGTTTTATTGTTAGTCGGTTTCACAAACAACTCTTTTGTATCTACTTTTGTGAACCTGTGTAATCTACTTTTATTAGAGGGACTATTCCAATTTAGTGGGTGGCACAGTGGACAGAGCTGTCGTCTCACAGCAAAAAGAACCCGTTCCAGTTTCCTACTACAGTCAATAACCAATAAGTCTGTGTGTGTGTGTGCGTGTCTGTCACATTCTATGAATGGTTGGCCACCAATCCATAGTACGTATTCCACCTCAGACCCAGAGTTGCTGAGATAGGTGTCAATTTCCTGTTATCCAGAAATTAAATAAGTGGTAAAAAGAAAATGGATTTGGATTTTAAACACTATGACCAGTCCCTGTTTACTTCAGGGAAACAATACATCTCAAAATGTGTGTGTGTGTGTGTGTGTGTGTGTGTGTGTATATATATATATATATATATATAGAGAGAGAGAGAGATAGTGACTTTGTGTGTGATGCAGGATAAATGATAAAGCAATCATTTTCCTCTTTACAATTTTCTGAATATTTTTTTTGTTTTAATAATTTCCTGTTGTACGATTAATAGTGAATAATAAAGTTTTGTAGTTTATTTTTCTGTAAAAAACTTTTAAATTAGTCCCTTGTTGTATGCTGTACGTTATTTGTACTTATATTTTGATTTTATGAGTTTATTTCGATATAGTTTTTAGTTTTATTTAAAATCCTTGTTAAGAATGTGTGTCACCTATGGAAGTGTGAAATGTCACAGTGATGTGTAATGCTTCCTCAACAGTGTGTGTGTTGTGTCCGTGAGTCTGCGCCTCGTTTCCATTTGAATGCATGAAATGACTTTGTGCTGAACTTTCCTTTCTCATGTATCCGGATGCAGTACATCCGCCCCACACACACACACACACACACACAAGCGCGCGCACACACCGCGCACGGGGGTGTTTTCTTAAGGTCGTACTGGTTTGATTTCGTGTTCTATTACGCATTATGCATTTAACATAATTTAAAGGAACTTACAGCATTTTGTCAAGATTCGCTTTAAATGCTACATAGATAACTATCATTTGCACGGATATTTGTCAGAAACTGCGTACTTTATCGAAAACTATAATTCGCCAGAAACAAGATTCAGATTACAAATTCCATTTAGGCAATTTCATATATACGTTTGCTAGTATAAAACACGAACTGTTTTTTTAAATGGCGCGAAATTCGCTGCGACGTTGATTCGCGTGATCCACCTTAAGCTTGGAGATCATTTGCCCCATGATCCCCTTTCATTCATCACAGTGAGCGCGCGCTCGTGAATGTGCGCGTGTGCGCGCAAAAAAAAAAACCAGCACACGCATCTGATCCGAGACAGTCTCACAGAGTCTGACGCGGCGCACCGAGAGCAGGACGTACGCGCATAGCGCCAAAGGACTAGTTGAATTTACCTGGATCTAACATTGATTTCTTTTGATTTTCTACTTTACCGTGGATTCAACGATTCGAACTGAAGGGGATCCACTCCCGGAGTCTTCTCTGGATAATACGGCCTCAGTTATGCGCTTTACACGCTGAATTGGGATCATTTGGCGCACGTTGATGGATTTTTGGCACTGGGACTGATGGATTTGATATTATGGGCGACTATTTATTGGTATGTAGCATTTTTGCTTTGTCTTGTTTAATGCCAAAAGTGTGCGTTCGATGGTCTTGCGCTGGAGCTCGAGGTCTCCACAGGCCCCAGAAGCGTGCAGAAGACCCCCACAGCGTGCGTTTATTAGTGAGGAAAAACCCAGTTTTAATAAGTGGCTCGATTCAAACTGCGTGCCGTTTGTGTGTGTGTGTGTGTGTGTGTGTGTGTGTGTGTGTGTGTGTTTGAACCTGAGCGCACACTCCTCCCCCATCGAGCTTGTTTTCATTCATAAGTTTATTATTATTTTTTTTTTTTTGCAAAAATATCAGCTTATTAATTTTGCCCTTTTTGCGCATATCAATGAAATTAAAGAGGACAGCAAGAGTCGAACGCGAAAAATTGCAAGCTAAAAATAACCACTTGCGTTAATATTATTTCCTGATTAATCCACTGATCTGTGAAAAAGTTTCGCGCATTTAGTTTTATGCGCGTTTTAACCGGTCTAATGTTTGTGTACATTGTTCTACTTTATTATAACTAGTTTGAAATGTTGTAGCGTATGCGATTGTTTTACGGTTTAACGCACTTTTTCGGTTTTATAAAGAACACACTGGCTGTTGCATTGGGCCATTGTTGCCGTATTAAATGTTTACTTGACGAACCCTGTTTGAATTCTTTAACATCCGTTTGTTCTCTTGGCTTTCTGAACTCACGACTAAACCAGTTCCGTTGCGTTTCGGGGACTTTGAGAAGCGTGTGAAGCTCCGCGTTTGATTTGAAGTGTCTCAGCTCCGGATCTGCATTTTAATGTTAACCAGCCATACACATGCAAATCAGCACGGGAAGTATTTGTACTTTACTTCAGTTGTGTGCTTATTCAGGCCGGTACAAAGTCTTAATAGCGTCTCTCTCGCTCTCAACCTCCGCCGGCGAACAGACGACATCAGTGATACCGGTTCGTGCGTCTGCGCTCGGGGTCCAAATCCTCAAACGCGACATGGCCATTTTGGGCTCCACATCACACGAGTGTTTGTCTTCAGGCAAACACGAGGGTGTTAAGTGTGTGTGTGTGTGTTGGGGGGGGGGGGGATGCTCAGCCGCCCCCTCCTCTCCGAACGGAAGCGGAAAACAAAAGGTATTTAGGGCATTAAGAGCGGATGCGTTTCAATGCGTCCGTTAACACTAAAATTAGAGCAGACAGTCCCTGTCAGACTCGCTCAAGCACATCAGCCGCTCATCACGACATGTTTGGTATGTTTTTCCGTGTCTCGGATTGTGAAAGTCAAAAACAATCTTTTTTTGTTTCCTCAGGGTGTCAGATGAACATTGCATCCCTGTGGTTGTTTGGAGTTGCTGATCGTGTCTTATGGATCACCACGGTCAGCGCGGAGGGGCGGTCAGACATACGGACCTCCCGTCCGGTGCCATCCTGTCTTTGGATCAGATCAAAGCCATCCGCTCTTGCAACGAGTACTCCGAGGGTCCGGCCGTAGCTCGCAGGCCGGTACCCGTCGTGCCACAGCGGAACATCGACAAGCAGGAGAGGACTCACGAGGTCATTCTGGTGAACGTGAATAATAACTATGAGCACCGGAGGGGTCCGGTTGGCGGAGTGCGGCCCCCGACACTCAGCCGGTCCACCAGCACCGGGAGCGCGGCCAGTTCTGGGAGCAACAGCAGCGTGTCCTCTGAGCAGGGTCTGCTGGCACGCTCTCCGCCCGCTCGCGCCGCCTCGCACACCCTCCGTCAGGCCGTGCGGACTCAACCCAAGCCGCTCTGCGCCCCCTCGCACCCCTTCCTCCCGCCGGACGTGCCTCTGAAGCCGGCGCAGACGGAGAAGCCCGACTCGGCTCACTCCTACATCTGTGAGAATTGTGGGAAGTGCAAGTGTGTAGAGTGCACGGCTCCGCGTCCGCTCCCGGCCCGCCTGGCCTGCAACGGGCAGTGTCTGTGTTCGGCGGAGAACGTGCTGGAGTACGGCACCTGCATGTGTCTGGTCAAGGGGATTTTCTACCACTGCTCCAACGAGGACGACGTGGGCGACCCCTGCGCCGACCAGCCGTGCTCCCTGACCCACCCGCAGTGCTGCTCGCGCTTCCTGTGCATGGGCCTGGTGTCGGCGCTGCTGCCGTGCCTGCTGTGTTACCTGCCGGCCAAGGCCTGCCTGAAAGCCTGCCAGTCCTGCCACGACCGCGCCAACAGACCCGGCTGCCGGTGCAAAAACTCTAACACCGTTTACTGCAAGCTGCAGAGCTGGAACCAGACGCCCGGGCACGGGCTGGGCAAGCCCTCCTGAGAGACACTGCAGTGGGGGCGCTGGGGAGAGCTAGCTCGCTGCTGCTGCCGCCGTCGCCATCCGTGGGAACCCGTTTTGGAGGATTGACGAATGGCGGCTGGCGTTTTGGAAGCCCTTCCCCTTTAACTCTCTGCTGATTCTGATTGGCAGGTCGAACGCAAAACCACTTTTTTCTTCTCCGTTTTTTTTTTCTCTGGTTTTCATGAAGCGCTGTTCGGCTGATCTGACCGGGCAGCGCCGTCTTAACACACGAGAGAACTGACTTCATGTCGAACCTGTGAAGAACTCTGGCCAGACCATAATATGTAGCTGTCACCATGTCTCCGTAGCAACAAGGCATCATCAGAGGATGTGAAAAGGCTTCTATGCATCTACGCGGTATTCCCGGGGGGATTCCGAATGGCATTCCCGATCCTGTTTGTTCTCATTTTAATGGTGTAAAGTTCAAATTCATGAGAGAAACTATGGCTATTTTTTTCAAGAGAAAATGTTAAATCTTTTAAATTGTTGATGTTGTAAAAAATATTTATTATGTGAAGCTCTATTATTTTATGATATTTATTGCAAATGGCGGATTGCTCCTGTCTGAATATAACAAAATATCAACACTTACTGCAAAGAGTGGAGAAACAGATGGACATATGTTAACTTTAATGCAAAAATATACAAATTAATGCAAAACTCTTCTGGTGTAGTGTCTCTTTTTGCTTTCAGAAGCTCCAAGCCGATTGAATGTGAGTTGCGTTTATTCACACAACACCTCAAGTTGAAGGAAACTGGCAGATTCCTTAGATGTGTGTGTGTGTGTGCGTGTGTGAGAGAGAGGGTGTGTGTGGGGGAGTGTGTGTGCACACCTGGCCACCTGTGTGTGGGTCATAAAGTTTGTCTCTTTGTCTTCTTTTATTATGTGTTTCCTGCTGTCAGGCGTTTGTGACCTGTAGATTTCACACAGTCACCTCCTTCTGCCCCTCCCCATCTGCTCTCCCCCTTCTTTCTTTCTCTCACCCTCCCTCCCTCCTTCTGTTGTACTTTATCTCTTGCTCTATCTCTTCCTATTCTCATTCTCTCTCACTCTCTGTTCAAGTTTTTTCTCTCTCTAAAACCTTCTGTCTCTTTGTAGGTCTTTCAAATTACAGTCAGAATGATTTTCACTTTTGTATCTGGAAATTAATTTGCCACATGTTGAAACATTAATAGTCTCCTCGTTACAATTATTTTTTTTTTTTCGGCTCCAGGTTTATAGTTTAAAGAGTGCTTTCTTTTAAAACTTAAACATTCAACCAACTTACTTTGGAACAAATGCAACAATCTTGGTGTGGCGACCCAGGTCTCGTCAGAACTATATCTGTGTTTCGCCCGACCAAAGCGTGAAGTGAACACACATGTACAGCATCAAAGCACTGGGCAGCCTTTGGCCGTGGTCCTGGTGAGCAGATTTTTCTCATAGATACTTCAGTGGCCGAAGTGACTGATCGCAAGTCCAACTCTCTGACCATTAGGCCACAACTGCTCAGCCCCAGCTGTACTGCAAGGACACACACTGATAAAAAGAAATTCTAATTGTTTTTGTGTGTGTATTTCAGCAGCTCAGTAAACAACAGGAAAAACTCGCCCAAATGGAGTTGAGTGTGTGTGTGTGTGTGTGTTCTCTGCAGAAATGCACCTTTTGTTGTTGTGAATTGCTTTGTGGATTAGTCGCCGCTCCGTTTCCTGCATTCAGAGGATCCTCCATTTGGTGGCTATTTGAAGCAGGAGAAAGCAGCAGACATCACTCATGTGACGTCACATCCTGCTTTTCTCCACAGATCTCTTCCCTCTCGGAATAATCCAGCCATGAATTTGTGTATTTGAACATACGTGTGACATTAGTTTCTATACTGTGTGTGGATTCCCATTCTGGCTGTATATCCACGGAAAAAAAGAAGTCATAATCATTTACTGATTTAAACAGTAATCAGTAAGTTAAGTGAACACGTTACTTTCGACATGGTTCTTTTTGAACGTTCAGAATTAAAAGTTCCAGCAGAACATCAGCGCTCAGACCTGTTCACGACGGCGTCGTCTTTCACACGTATGCACCGTGTGGAAGTCGCGGCGGAAGCGCCGACCGCAGCAGAACGCCAGAGTTCCTCAAAAACACATTTTTCCGTTTCCTCTGCGGGTAAAAATAGGCCTCGGCCCACGTGTGCAGAAGCCTGAGGTGGTCCGGCCGCTCCTGCCCTTCTGGTGCTTCGTCTGATGATTGAATTTTCCCAGCGCCTGTCTGCGTTGTCGTTATCTCGTCCTCGGATTGGTGTGTGGAGATCTCTGTTTCTCCTCACGGCCCCTGATTGATTTCTCATCAGTGCAGGAAGCTCCCTCATAAGCCTTTCAAGAGATGAGTAACATTCACACTTATCTACAGCAATTCATCCTGCTGAAGTAGATTAGCACTACTCCACCGTGTGTGTGTGTGTGTGTAAAAGTTTACTTCATGAGAAGCTTCCAGTCCGAGTTCACTACTGATTTTGTCTGCTGTTCTATCCCGGTGTATTTCACTTTTTATTTTTGTGTTGAGTGGAAATGTGTTTTAACTATAATAAACCGCATCTGACCATAAATGTTTACATTCAAAAATCGTTCCAGTAGTTTTTGTGCGACTGAGCACTTTTTTTTTTCTTTCTTCTTAACTATGTAGTTTGAGTGTGATTTCAGCCACCTGTGTCGCTTCAACCACTAGAAGAGAAAAGAATAGAATACAATACAGCAGAAACTTTAAAAAATCTATACATATTTAGAATGTGCAGAATCTAAAGAAGAGCGTGTTTTGTGTGATGCGTTTCACGTGGTTTGTGTAGCTGAGCAGCTGCTTTCAGTGTGAGGTTTAGTCGTGCCGTGTGGATTATATATTTAGATGTTGCTGTGTGTTGTTGGGCCATTTCTCTCTCTTTCATGTGTTCCCATTTACATTTCATTTGAGATTGTAGTTTTAAAGCCGTTGTTTCTAGTGGTAAATCACTTCATCGTGTAAACGCCGCTTTATATCCGCGTGTCTGTGAGCAGCTGGTTTACTGTATTTTCCTCTTGTGTGTTTTCAGTGTTTAACATCCTTTCACACAATGCGTGTTTCGTTTAGCATCTGTCGGTTCATGTCGGTTAAGTGTAGTTGGACATTCAGAATTCACTTTACGGTCATTTTGCAGTTTTCCGTCACACTGTAGAGCCGTTAGTGTCCAGAGTGTTGCCGAGCCACAGTTTGCAGTGGAAATATGCAGCAAAAGCCTTAAAAACACCATAAACGAACGGCGGCCCCGGGTCCCGGAGCTTCCAGTCTGTTCTTATGTAGGACCGGACCAGACAACAAGCCGATGATTGTGTTCCCTCCCCCGCTCTGGCTCTTTGTGTCTCGCTCTTGTTATCGGTCAGTTGTGAGGAAGTGACCTGCTGTCCTTGATTAGACAGGGTTCAGGCCTTTCACTGTCTCTCAGCATGGCTGATCCTGTGTGTAGCAGAA
>SOMO01000086.1:614954-617241 GCA_028128575.1 Paedocypris carbunculus
GCAGAACAATCACGCGCTCTGAGCAGAGGGGATTCTGGGTGACAGTTTGACCGAGGGGAATGTTTCTGGAACGCTGGCAATCGTATTTTCACGAGACTCATATGAACAGAAAGGAAAGACGCTGGGTAATGATCGCTTGCCGTGATATTATATGTACAGGCATGGATCAAACCAGTGACTATAGACTTTGAACAAAAACAATCCTGTGGGTTGTACGCAAAAACGTAATGTTCTTCTGCATGTGTGGAGTCTGGGAGCAGATGGCGGTCAGAGTCTTGATTAAGGACACTACCACTATTCAAACCTGCAACCTACTGATCGCAAACACAGATTTCAAACCATTAGGCCACAACTGCACAACCACAAGTCAGACACTTCTGGAGGCTTCTACAGCTCAGATCATCAGATCTCGCTATCTTAAATACATCTATGTGTGTGTGTGTGTGTGTGTGTTTCCCGCTGCCAGATGTTCTGTATTTTCAGCCATGGACTTTAATTGCTATTGTGTTTTAAAGAAGCATCAAAGAATCAGAGATTAAAGCAGCAAAACGCTTTTTTACCACATGCAGTCTTTCATGTCGCTTACCACCAGTTATTAACACTCCTCACCACACACACACATACACACACACACACACACACACGCACACACGCACACACATTACAGGAAAGCAAAACTTGTGTGTTAATTGGCTTTTATATTTTCAGATGCGGGTTTAACTAATTGAATTCTGAGCAGATAATTACAATTGTGTTGATTCAGAACATCTCTAACTCAGACTGAAAAGAACCTGCTGCATGTGTGTGTGTGTGTGTGTGTGTGTGTGTGTGTGTGTGTGTGTGTGTGTGTGTGTTTACTCTTCTCGGAATTCTGGGATGGTTACTATGGGAGCAGCTTATCTCCACACCAGATCCATTTCGTCCTCCGGCCTGCTTCCTCTGCTCTGTTCTCTAAATTCCTTCCTTCCCTGCCAACACACACACACATATGCACAGACGCACACACACACCCACACACGCACGCACACACAGACACAGACACACACACACACACACACACATACACACACACCTGGCACAGCTGAACAGCTGCACGGAACACCACATTAATAAAGAAAAGAAAGACATAGGTTGTATGTGCAAATTCATTCACTCACACACACACACACACACGCACACACACACACACACACACACACACACACACACACACACACACCAATTCACATACCAGTGAGTTTCAGTTTCAGACATTGTACAGTAAAAAAGACACATGTAAACAGTGTATCAGTTTTAGAGAATATATAGAGGTAAGCATTTCTTTCCATCAAGATTAATCCCTTTGAAATCTCAGAATAATGTAAATGAATCTTTAATTAATCTCTACATTAATATCTTACTATGCCATATAGACTTTTTCCGCATTAGTTAGGTAATGTACTGTAAAGTGAGTCAGTAAGGACACCAGGGATCACATCAAAACTGTGCTCTGCGTTTAACCATCCAGTGAATTTACGCGCACACACACGCACACACTTAGAGCACAGAGCATCCTAAGCTGTGGGGTCCGAGGAGCATGTGACTTCAGTGTCTTGCTTAAGCACACTCAAGTGTGAAACTGTACCTGGGTGTTGCCACCTCCTACCATAACTGCCATAACTAGTAAGGGAGTGTTTTTCGATAAAGTGGTTCTTGAAACATTGCACAAATTGGAAATAACTTTGATCTTGTCGAGGTACGAAGGCTCTTTTCCCTGAAGCAACCCTGGCAGCTTCATAGCTGCATCCATGTTGCTAACAACACTGGAGGGAGCCATTTTTACGTACAATTCTTTTGAATGATGTATGTTTTCAGCGCAATCTGCCCCTAAAGAGAAACTTGGTTAGGTACAGTCAGGATTGTGTCACAATGGCATGATAGGGCTGATCTGCCAGTTCTGATTAGAGGCTTTTGGTCTGTTTATAGTTTTTGAAAGTGCCATGACCTTGTTCTCCCAGCATTCTCATTACAATTACAGTTTGATCAATGAATAGTTTGTGTTCTGTTCATGTGCTCTTGTATTTGGAGCCAGCGTTCCCTGTCTTTAGTTGCTAGTTATACGTTAGTAATGCTTGGTTCCAGAGTTTAGAGATTTCCGGTGTTTCTGTGCGTAGGTTAGTGCCATGACTTTTTACTTTGTTTGAGCTTGCCACCCGCAGCACATTTGTATGGAAGCTGGTTTAAAAAAAAAAAAAAAAAATATTTTTATTTTCTTTTTGTTTTTGAAATTATTAACTATAACATATAC
>SOMO01000086.1:625122-639919 GCA_028128575.1 Paedocypris carbunculus
ATCCCAATTTATTTTCCATCTAATTAATATTAATATAACGCATACATTCAAATGAACAAACCTCTATTCATAATTATGTATGTAAATGTATAGAAAAAACCCGGAATTACAAACCTTCTGAAGGCTCATTTTAGACCAAGGAAGACGGTTTGAGTCAAAGGAACTGTATTTGTCCCTGTGGAGTAGTACAGAGCAGCAGTGTAACAAGTAAATAAGTAAAAGAGTGCAAAAGGCTTTGTGCAAAGGAACAGTACGTGTTTAAAGTGAAAAGTGTTATAATGATGAATTACGCATGGTGTAGAATAATAGTGAGTTCATTGCTGCTTAAGGCTGGCGTTTGGGCACAAAGGAAGCTCTCCTCCTCTGAGTCCTGCATGCAGTGCACCTGAACCGTCAGCCAGACAGAAGCAGTTCAAACGCCGGGCAAAGGGCACGTGAGTGCCTGCGACTGAGTCCTGGATTTCGGAAAAGAGTTCTAACCGGTTTTCAGATTATTTTAGAACAGATTTTATTTCAGTTGTGTAGCCTAGTCCTGTTCTGATTGAGAATGAAAATGATGCTTTCTTTGAAGAAGCAATTTTTTTTCTCCAGGACCCTTTTTTGCTTATTTGAGAAGGTCACCACCATCTCTTTTGTGAGTGTTAAGATTCAGATGGGACTTATCACACTCATCCACAATGGCTCCGTAGTGTTGTGTGGAGCCAGAAACCAGAGTGACGGTTGTGAGTGTGATGACCTAAAGTCATCTGTGTTACGGATGAAGAGGAGCGGAGAGAATACACAGCTCGTTTTTTTTGTGTGAATTACGCTAGCATAAAATAACAACGACACTTGGAGTTGACTTTGCTTCCTAGTTTCTAGCTCAGACGTCGTCAGACAGCGTTGTGAAAGAATTGCCTCATCCACTAGATCGTCTTCGAATTGGCACAGAGCAGTGTACAAAGTTCTTGGAGACTGTGTTTTTTTACTACAGTGAATTTGTTACTTTGATACTGTTACAATGCTGCTCATCTGCTCCCCCTGGCGGCTGAGGAGGGAAGCCGCAGAAGGCTAATGGCGGCTCGTTAGCCTCGACTGGAGTGTTGGACCTTGTTCCTCAGACCGGTGTTCACCAGGTCAGCATCCCACTCACTGTCAGCTTTTCTGTTCTTCTCGGGTCCTAGACATTTTCCTAGACAGTAAGTGGGATCATTTCACCTTTTGGTGAGACAAGTCAGTCAGGTTAGAATGCATCGACTAATCTTCTGTCACATAGGCCATGTGGTTTTGTGGTTTTAAATGTTAAACATTTATTATTATGCTTGCACGTCAAAAAATGTATATATTTAATAGTTTTTTATCACAAGTGATACATTTTAAATCTGCTACTATTCATTCTTTTTTAAATTTTTTATCTTACAAAAAGGGGCCATGCTGTGTTTGCCTGGTATTTAAACAGTTTACATTTTTTTTAAATATTTTAATGTAAAATCCTTTGTCTTTGCATTTTTCTTTCAGTTGGTTTTATTTCATTTATTCTTACCTGAAGGTGCTGCATGCAGAAGATCTTGCTGTCAGACATTTTAACCAGGGCAGCTTGTTTCTGTTTTTTGTTTCTCCTTCCTCTTGTGTACACTACAGTCATTATTATAATTTTTACAATTTATTTTGTATTTTATCTCTTTTTTTTAAAAAGTTTACAAATGTGTATTCTGTGTAGTCTGTTCGACCTTGCAGGATCACGAAGGTCTGCATTTCCTTTCCAACTTGATTCCTTCTGAGACCTTTGCAAGATTCTCCACTTTATGACCAAATTGTGCAGGCGTGTAAAAATCGTTTCAGTGCATTACTGTTGAACGTTTGGTGGAATCAAAGGCCAGAAAGGCATAGGAACGATACAAGAAAAACAAACCATCCAAGTGGGGCTATAAACGGTTTGTCTTGGCGGGCTCCAGTTCTGGAGACACTTTTTAGCGTATGAGGGAATAGTGGTGGTGGAACAGGAACGAGTCTGAGTTATGGGTCTGTCAAGCAACTGCTGGAGGATGAAGTGTTGGGTACGGGTTACAAATAGTTGTGGACAATTATTACACACTTTTCAGTGACCTCGACAGGACCGAGACCCTGGCGTGTGGCATCACAAGCTCAAACAGAAGAGAGTTTCTGAAGACCCATGTGAATATTATGCCAAGTTGTCTGAGGAAAGATCAGGAGGGGCACGGGTGGTCCTGATGTGCTCCCTGATACATGAATCATTTCATGGAGAGTATAGGGTCTTGTAAGTCAGTAGACCCAACAGAGTGTGTGCATGTCAGGTGGGGTAGGGCTCAACAATGCCAGTTCACGAAGCTTTTGCATTTTACTACCAGATGAATTTAGTATTATATTATTTTTTCTGCATCTTATGTTTAAATACTTTTGATTTTCTTTTATGCACCAGTGTGAATGTATTTGAGTAAGGGAAATGCTATTTTGAGTCTCTATGTGCATATCCACTAAAATAAAGGTGTGTAATGTAAAAACTATTTTAAGCAAATAACTTTTGACATTTGCATTTGACTGTCTTGAACATTTGTTTTGTTCTTCGTTGAACAGTGAATTTGCGGTATTTGACCAGCAGGTGTCAGTGTGTCACTTCAGACACGTAAAGACGCTCTATAAATCTCCTCAAGTTCTTGTTTTAACTCTCATGTTCGTTTCAGAAGAACATCAATAATGTTCGTGGGTCGATTTGACCCGGGGGCCTTTTATTATGCTATAAGCGTCATAAACCACAACAAGTACCCCAAAACTGTGTGTATGGTGTATATGTGTGTGAGAGAGGGAGAGAGGGAGAGAGAGAGAGAGAGAGAGAGATGTGATGTCTCAGTGTTGCAAAGAAACAAATAGTGTTTGATTTTTCTGACTCTTTTTTTTAGCCTACATTTTGTAAATATGTTAGCCTACATGTTACAAATATGTAAACCGCAGCATTTTTGTTTATATGTAGATTACACTTTTACACATATACAACTAATACGTACAAGCAGGATACGTTTCAAAGTGAAAAAATACTTAAGTTTTTTTTTTATTTTTAAACTTTTAACACGCGTCAATTTGACCCTAACACAATCTTTGTAATATAAACATGTAGCACGGTGTTACACATACAGTAAGTGAACTGAATCATTATACTTTTTATATGATGATTACACCAAATAGCCAGGCTTCAAAGTGAAAAACAACCTTTAATATTTTTAAACTTTGAAAAAGAGTCAATTTGACCCAAACTCAATAGGAGGGTTAAGTTGGTCATTCAGTGAAGCTGCGGATATATCACAGCAACTAATCTACTACAATGTGTGACCTTGCCGCTTTAATTCCTTCGATCACGCAGATCATTTGAAAGTAGAATAAACCTTTTAGAATAAAAACCGAAAACGGTTTTTGACATATTTTCTACTAATTTCTTTCATTTACTATAGAAACTCACACACTACACAAAAAAACAGCTGCAAAAGACAAACCAAACATCAACATGTGTGTGCATCCCTGCGTGTGCTAGTGGGGAAAACAGAAATGGAAACTTGAAAAGAATCATATGGCAGCTATTACTTCATCGATTGATGTTGCACTACTAGTGGACACTGCTGGAACTGCACCAAACCAAACCCATACACAGATTTACCAACACATTTTTCAGCTTTACAATAAACCCAGATCAGAGTCTCATTCTGAATCAACACTGTGAACTTGTTGAGACACTGTGCCTCTTAAGAACGTAAGTCCTGAGTCCATCTCGTAATGAGGCGACGTGGCTGGTGTTCTTTCAGATTCTTTTCTTCTCTCACACACAGACACGTTTTTCCCTACTGTCAGAAATTCCAGTGAGTCAGAGAATCCGCCTCTTCTCATCTCACCGCTCAAACAAGCTACAGTCACTTCTGATGGTCACAAGAAAACACAATGATCCAAAACATCTATTTGCGTGTGTGTTTGTTCTCACAAAATAAATCACAGGCCTGACGTTTTGTGTGTGTATATGCTGCGTGTTTATGGGGACATTTGCAGTACGTTTGACCTACTGGAGTCCTGTGTGTTTCCTCTCAGACAGATGGAGCTGTTGGCTCTGGTTCAGCTTTGGATGGAGAACATCAGTCCATCTGTCACAGCAGACCGTCACTCACAGTGGCCATCTATAACAAACCTGAAACATTTTTATAAAAAAACGTGACCCACAAAACACACTGTAAAAAAAGAATGGTCAGGACACTGTACAGGAATCTGGAATAAAAAGCTTAAAGTCAGGCTGTGTTCAGTGTCATCGTTCAGGTCAGAGAGTTTCTTATGTGGTTTTAAATCCGATCCAGATCAAGCAGGCTCTTCTTTCGGTTCCAGCTGATGGATCCGGTTTCTGTCTCACGGTGCAGGTGAGAGAATTTATGCTGTCTGTGGGGTCAACAGTTTCTGGTTTCTCATCCCACAATCCCCCAGGCTGCTCCACACAAGGAACATCTGGAATCTTCATAACTGTTGCTAGAGAGATAGAGGGAGAGAGAGAGAGAGAGAGAGAGAGAGAGAGAGACAAAGGAAAAATGGACGAGAGAGTGAGAGAGAAAGAAGGGTCAAGTGTGTGTGAAAGAAGAAAAAAAAAAACAAGAAAATTTTAACTGAAGGAGATAAGGGGGGAGATGGCAAAAGATACAAAAACAGTGTTTGAGGAAAAAAAGACGAACATTTTTATTCATTTTTTTTTTTTTATTATTATTAATAATAATAATAAACAAAACGAAAGACATATTGTTGCTCCACAATCGACACACCGAGATTCCCATTTACTAACAAGCTTCCAGAGGAGAAGGAAAATGCACTAATGAAGAGGAGAGTCTTCATCAGGAGACTGGCGGTGAAGAAGGTCAAGAGATCACGGCTTCTCCCCATCCGGACAGGAATCACGTTTGACAAGCTGAAGTCAAGAAAATTCCTCACGAGACTCGTCCGGATTGACTGGTGTGTATCTTCACATTAAACAGAACTCTATCTATCTCAAACGCTTCACAAGCGAGAGGTCACACCTCTCACGTGTTTATTACAGGTGTTTATCTATTTCCTGTCCTTTGTATTTAGTCTTTCTTATTATATTTTATTTAGTGTATTTAGTGAGTTCATCCGGATGTGTTGTGCTTGCAGATTTGTCTCTCTTATAAACTCAGATTTCATTGAGCCATAAAACCTCTAGAAACTTCCTCTGTTCCTTCCGGACATCAACAGTGTGACAAAAGCAGATTTCAGCAACATGAAAAATGGTTTGAAGTGTGTAACGGTAGCAACTGGGATCAGATCAACACCATTCTGCTTTCCCTTAAGCAGTCGTCGCCCACAATCCATTTACATGATAATGAACACACACACACACTCACTAATTAACACACTGACATAAATTCAGACGAACACAACAGATCCCCCTAAATCACCCCACCACAGCTGCTTGTCCTCGAGTGAACCCCAGTGAGCGTGCACACACGCAAACACACAGCTGACCAAACACACACACGTGTTATAAATAAGAGGAACATTTTTTATGTCACATTTTGTGACAAATCTGTACATTTCAAAAAAAAAAAAAACATCACAGTCACATACAAAAAAAAAATCATCGGAATAAAAAACAGAATGCAAACCCATCCATTTGTTTTCCGTCACACACAGCCATGCCGTGACCCGGCCCGACCCCTGACCCCTGCGTTTGTCAGGGTGAGAAGTCGACCTTAACGATTACAGTAATGAATGCAGACAGACGCCCGGTGATGGCAAGTCTGACGTGACAACTCTTATATCATCCGAACCTTTGATTAATGATTCATTCTAACACACACACACACACACACACACCTCTACATCTTTCTACCAAACTACACAATGAGGACTTGTCAAACTGTGTGCAGCGTCCTGTGTGTGTGAATCCTGTAAATCTGCAGCAGCAGGACGGAAGCCGCAGCACATCCTCAGATCAGCTCTGATCCCACCAGCAGCTGCTGGGAATGTGAAAAACACACAATGCGTGACAATAGACCAGCATCAGTGGTAGTTTGTCTGGTTTCTCACAGAAATAATCTGGAAAGAGTAAGAAAAGGTGGCAAATGAAGGTCTAACGAACACATTTATTGGGTCAGACTAAGTAAATGCAGTTATTCTTTAACCTTATTAGAACAGTTTAAATAGTAGTTAGTGTTTTGCTAAATTGTTGTAAATCATTACTGTAGTTATGCTTCTAAAAATGTTTCATAACATTCAAAAACCTCCCTAAAAATCCCCCTCACACTCTTCTAAAAGGAAAGAAGCAAAGAAAAAAAATACAGTATTGCTTTAAGTTTGTTTAATTCAACACATCAATTATTTGTTTGGGTGGGGCATATTTGATTAATTCTGTCAATGAGCATACTGCATATTTCAAGCATTTTTAAGAAAACCTAGTTTTTTTATTTTGAATAACTGATACTAAATCTATTACAGTACATTTTTATTGGTAAAATGTACAAAATACAGACCTAGGACCTCTGTTTTCATATTGATCCTGTGATCGCTTTCTTTCTTTAATAAAACAAGTCCTGGCAGGTTTGACATTCAACACGCGCGCCACCTAATGTCCGTGACCGATCACAACTCGACAAGACACATTTGAAATGTCTGGAGAAATAATCTTTCCTGGAAAGTGTCGTCACACTTCAGAGACACAAAGACCTGCAGCCTCAGATCAAGAGGAATTCCAAAAGTCAGGAGAAATCTCCATTATCTGGAAAAAGATGCATTTCACGAGTGGAAGCTCTTAGAGATATGGCCGTCTCTTTCTGACAGAGATCCAGCCACAGGCTGTAAGATAAAGGCATCAACAGCCAACATGTTTATCACGACCCTGCCAACATTTCCAAAGCATGTGATAGAGAAAAAGAACATTGAAAAACTAACAGGAGAAAAAGAAAAAGACAGAGAAAACAGAATGATGAGAGAGAGAGAGAGAAAATGATAAAAGGGATTTATACACACAGACACATAATAAACTATTAATAAACAAAATTTTATTTTACTCTATTCTATATTCTAGAATAAATTATTCTTATTCTATTTTATTATATAAAAAAACACAGTTAATATGTAAAGATATAAGGGCAGAAAAAAGACAAAAGTAAAGAAAAACAAAATAAATAGTCAGTGAACGAAAAGTACAAATATTGAGAGAAAATGAAAATAGAGAAGCGCAGAAATATAAACTGTACAATATATTAAAGGTAAAAAGGGTTTCAGTGTTTCCAGTTGGACAAATTCGAGAGTTTCACATTCCGGGCCGTCCGCACAGCTTTCAAACAAGACTCATACCAAATCAAATGGAAAAACCCAAAAAAGACCCAGACGTGCAGAAAAGCAGATATGTTTATTAAGCACTTCAATATGTCAGAAAACAAAGTAGCTCAATATTATACAGGAAATTACATTTCACAAAGTTTGTCATATACATTGATATTTACAAATGAACTTTTCTTGAAGTGAACGCCAGGCTCAGAAAAAAAATAGCCAAACACAGAAAAGCGAAGCTAAGACAGAAGGCTGAAGATGTCTCAATACTCAGCAGGGCTCATCTTCATCTTACAAAGCTCTTCCTCTTACTGCCAACGCCGAGACTCCGTAAAGTGCCTTGCTGTAAGTCTTCAGAGGATGAGCTTTCTGACTTCGTTACAGTCGTTCTGGCTTCAGAAGGCCAGGCCTTAAACTTTGGCTTGAGAACAATAGATTTCAAAACCGGTCCAGGTTCTGAGAAATTACGTTGTCTTTTTGCTGACCTTAACACAGAAGTCCCTGATATTGCTCGATGGCGCGAGCTACGCTTGCATGACGCGATGTGTTGCACCTCCCTCGGTTGCTAAGAACGTCGCATATAGCACCAAACTCTGCTGTAGACGATAAACCATATTATTTTTTTTAAATATGCAAATAAACAAACATAGAAAGCTAAGTCCCACGGGGACTAAATAAAAAGCATGGAAAAGCCAGGTTATTTTTTAAGAACATTAATAACGGCATAAAATAAAAAAAGAATTTTTTTTCCGGACAAAATAAGTCACTTGCGGTTTAGACAGACAAGAGAAACTGTAGCGCAAAACACTGCGAAACAAAATAGCACCATGATATTTGCGAAACCGGAAACTGCGGCTTTAACTTGAAAATAAATATGTGCGAAGAGTAAACAAAGACTTAGTAACGGTAAGTAACAAATGGATGAATAGTGAAAACATTTTTTGTGGAAACAACGTACTCAAGTGGAACGCTGCTGTCAATTGTACACACATTAAAAAACTCTGAAACAAAAAATACAACTTAAGAGTAAGAAGAAAAGTGCATCCACTGCCTTTTAAATATGAATACGTTAAATTAAAGTATTTGTGTGTCTGAAGGCTGGAACATTTACAGGCACAAGTATAATTTTGCATCAACCTTGAGCGATCTTCATCACTTCTCCCATGATCCTTTCTTCTTAAGAGTGTGGAAAACTGCTGCGTTCACTTTGGCACAGTCTCTTTCTGAGTGATGAATTAATGACATCTGAAACAACAGAACATTTTGGGTCTGAACATCTTTCCACTGAGAAATCAAATAGTCAACAGTTTGATGCCTCGGTTTCTTCTACATTTTCCCTTAGAAGCTCAAAAACTCTCATTTAGGTTACGGTTTATTGGATAAATGTTTAAGCGTATGTCAAAGGAATTGAAGTGAGGGAAACCTTCCAAGAGAAAATGTAAATGCGGATTATGCATTAGTGTACTGAGCTTTATTTTTCTTTTGGTTTCAGACAGTTAGAGATGGTAAAGTTCTTCACAATGGTAGAAAATTTCTAGACATCTTAAGAAAACGTGAATATTAATTTTCTAAAATTAAACCGATTTTCTGGTGGAATTACAGCAAGACAAAATGGCCAAGAGACACAATACATTATTGCAGACTACACTTGCAATTGAATGATTTTCATAAATTAGGTCAGAAGTATCCTAGTGGAGAATCTACTAGGAAACAAACTACAATCTTCTGCAGATACAAACTTGTTAGACAAGTAAAACGATGATAATACTCACTAGTTAAAGCGGCGTCTCTTTTTTGCAGTTGATGCTAGAATCTGTTCCTTCGAATTGGAGATGTATGGCATGTTTTAGACTGAACTCAGTCTCGCCAATGGAATAGCCGTCCAGTAGGTCTTGATGGCCTTGGTTGGGACCCGTTCTGGGAACTGAAACTCTGCCAAGAAAAACATGGTTCCCTTGCAGGTGGTACTTGGGGTTGGTCATAATGCCATTCCTTTTCTTCTCTGCAGAGCTCTGTGGCTGAATATAAAACTGCTCAATGGACTGGACAGAATCCTTAGCACTGGTTCTACCCACCAAAATCTTGCACTGAGGATCTTTTACTGCAATGTTTGACAATGGTTTATTGAGCACAAGCTTCTTATCAAACTGAGTCAGCTCATACTCCAGAGCTTGTGAATGAGAGCTGTTTTTACTCTTTTTGTCACCACCTTTGTTTGTGCAGTTGTTTGTGGGAACTTTCGTAGACTTGAGCCCAGGCTTAATTAAACTCCAGTCCAACTCACTGGTTGGAGACCCAGGCTGAGTACCGATGGACCTTGTGGTTGAAGATGGAGAAACAATGGATTGCCTGCTGCGACTGCGCGGAAGTGAATGCTGTTGAATTTGTTCGATGAAAGAGAGGGCATGAACACTGTCAATGGGGACAGTCTGGGCTGTTGCAGTAGATGAGGTGGTTCTCAATGAAGAATTCTTAGAACTTTTGAGTGAGTTATTGGAGAGAGAGGACTTCTGGCGGTCCACGGTTGAGTCTGGGGATTCGGAGGGTGAGCAAAAATTATGAATAGGTCCATTGGATCGTATCCGACCTGTCGAGTGTCCATCACCAGCTCCTGTGCTTCCAGAGCTGCTGGACTTTATAGTAAAAGACTGGCCTTTCCCTGACAGTAAAGCTGGTGTTTGTTGCTCCATGGTGTGAATGGGAGAGGGACTGCAACCGTTTAGACTGGACGCCCCATATTTCTCCAACAATTTAATTATAGAAGAGTGGTTGCCTTTGGCTGCCACTCTCATGGCAGTGCGTCCAAACTGATCAGCATGGTTTGGATCTGCACCATGCTCTAGCAAAATCTGGACAACATCAATATGGCCTTCCTGTGCAGCAATACCAAGAGCTGTTGCCCCCTGGTTGCATGTGTGATCAACAAGAGTGCCATTGTCAATCAAGAGCTGCACAATCTTCGTATGACCTTGCCATGCTGCTGACTGGAGAGCGGAACGCTGTTCATTATCACACGAGTTCACGTCAGCATGAAAGTTGATCAGCAACCGGACCATCTCCAAGTGGCCCTGCCAACAGGACACATGCAAGGCTGTTCTACCTTCAGTATCTCTGGCCTCTACATTGGCTCCATTTTCGAGAAAGTACTCTGCAATGGCCAGCTGATTTTCAAGGGCCAGGATGTAAAGTGTTGGACGACCGTCAGCATCTTTGAAATCAATATCTGATCCATGGCTCAGCAACAACTCCACAATGTCCCGGTGTCCCTCTAGTGCTGCCACACGAAGGGCATTTCTCCCGTCATACCCTCTCTGGTCAGGACATGTCTTGTTCTCGAGTAAAATATGCACACAGTCATAATGACCTTCCTGAGCAGCCAATATCAAAGGTATACGTCCATCGTTGTCAACCTCTGTGCCACGAGCACCTTGTTCAATGAGAGCATCACAAACTTGTCTATGTCCCTCAAAAGCTGCCATATGCAATGGTGTCCAGCCGGCATCATCTCGGTGGTTTTCATCAAGTCCTCTATCCAGTAGAGTTCTGACAACCTCCACATTCCCCTGTGCAGATGAGATGCTCAAAACTGTTCTACCTTCACTGTCAATGCTGTCCACGGCGGCCCCCCAGAAGAGCAGAGTATTCACCACGCAGGCATGTCCCATAGACGCTGCAGCCAGAAGAGGTGTCCTCCCATTGTTATCAGAGTGATCGACATCCGCTCCTCCTTCAAGAAGTAGATCAACAACATCTACATGACCTTCGTAGGCAGCAACCAGGAGTGGAGTCATGCAGTCTTTGTCACAGTGATCCACCTCTGCTCCTCGATCAATTAAAAGACTCACAACTGCACCGTGGCCCTTGCTTGCTGGGACACAAAGAGCTGCAACAGAAAGTGCTGTCCGACCATCTACATCTTCATGATTGACCTCAGCTCCATGATCCAACAGATGTTCTACAATTTCTCTGTGTCCCATGTAGGCAGCAGCTATAAGTGCAGTCCTTCCTTCATTGTCAGCCTTATTAACCTCTGCGCCATGCTGAAGAAGATTGAGAACTATATCTTCGTGACCTCCCCAGGCTGCAGCTCTCAGGGCAGTTCTGCTGTCTGCATCTGCACAATCCACCTTGGCGCCTGCGTAAAGAAGTGCAGACACAACTTCTGAATGACCACCCCAGGCTGCTGACCTAAGAGCCGTCCAGCCATCATGATCTGTGTGATTAATGTTGGCATCACACCCTATAAGACAGTTGACCACTTTGGTGTGACCCTGCCTTGCCGCAAGTGTTAGAGCGGTCTGTCCATGACCATCCTGCAACTCCATATTTGCTCTCCTGGAGACGAGAAGGTTCACAACATCAAGATTTCCACTGTAGGCTGCATTAGCTAACAAAGTTCTTCCACTAGTGTCGGTTTGGTTAACAGATGCCCCGTTATCTAGCAGAGTTCGAATAGAGTCTTCACGTTCCAAGGCCTGTTGCACAACACACGAAGCATGATCATCTTCATTACTGACATGAGCACCAGCTTTGACTAGAAGTTGGAGAACTTCCTGCTCTTTGGGGATGGCTGTTGACAGAGAATCTTTAGCTGGAGTTCCATTCCATACCATCCATAGGGCAAGGTTTGCAGGCTCAATGTGCAGGTTGGAATTGATCAGGTGGTAGGCAAACTCTTGTACCTCTAGGGGCTTGAGCTGCTTTGCTCTGCAGGTGTAACTCATGGCCATCATTCTGTGTCCTTCAGCTGCATTGCACAGATATTTTTGAGTGCAGTGTTTGACGTCCAGGAGCCATTCAGCAAAACTGTGGTGAAATAAAATTTTAGTGCTGCCAAGCCCATCAATAAGCAACTTGGAGAGAATATCCATCTTTTTCTGGAAGTCCTCCATCGACAGAGTCATGTTTTTAGTCCAAACTGCATGATAGAGTTCTCTAATAGCCAGAGGCCTACAGGCGGCCAGAATTACATTTAGGATGGGTTGGACTTTAGCAAATTGTTTTCTAACAAACAGTCTCTGACAGAGCCAAAGGTAGAGTCCATTCAGTGTCCCGGGAATGTCACGAATTTCCCTCAGCATGATGAAGCTCTCAACCACGCCATCAAGAACACGCTCAAGGTACAAAAAGCAGCCACTGCTCTTGATGTGAAGCTGATTTAGCATCTCGGCTGTCTCTTTGGTGAGGTGCTGTCGAAGTGCTTCTTCTTGGTCAAGGCGGTGGAGAATATATTGCTGCACATCTTTTACAATGTAGGCCTTCCTTAAGTCATCAAGGCTGATCTTTCTGAATCCTGAAAAAGAGACAAAAGAAGACTAATTACTCTTTTACCTCAACTTCTTTTGGATGAATCCTTTCAATTTGTAAATGATTTAATGTATTTTTGTTTAACCTAAATCAATCATTTAACAATGTAAACGTATCAAGTTGTACTTCCATCTATAGTTATAGATTAAATAATATCTATTAAAAAAAAACAATTGGTCTAATATTTTATTACCATAACTAATAGCCTAATCTTAATGCTAGGTATGATTTTTTAAATCACAAATTCAGTGTGTGTAAAACAGGATAGAATTAGGGGGGAAAGTATGATTCGCTGTGGCGACGACCCCTGATAACGGAAAAGCCGAATGAGAAGTAGTAGTGTGTGTAAAACACAACATACCAAAATGTAAACAAATAAGTCCAGCTCAGTTACGTGCAATGGTGAAGAGCAAGACCAGACAAGCGACACGCTTCAAAAGTTTAAAGGAAAGAGTTTACATCTACAGAAACCTTCCTTCACGACAATCACAGCCACGCTATCTATAGCAAGCCGAAACAACCATTTTTGACTTCCTCTTCAACAATTTAGTGTTTTATTTTTTATTAATAACAATTCACTCACTTTTACTTTACAACTGAAGAAAACTGCTGGCAGAAGTACATGTCCACAGGATT
The DNA here is from genome assembly GCA_028128575.1 of Paedocypris carbunculus. NCBI lineage: Eukaryota > Metazoa > Chordata > Actinopteri > Cypriniformes > Paedocypris > Paedocypris carbunculus. The sequence continues at coordinate 638,374 of SOMO01000086.1, forward strand.
GAAACCATTTATTTTTCGAGAAGCTTTTACAAAACTTTCAAAAGTGCTTGTTTTGCTGAAAATATACCAGTTTCTATTCAAAATGAAAATAAATAAATAAATAAATACTTTTATGCCATTTGCATAAAAGTGAACTACATATTTCTATGGGCTCAAGAGGAACACATAATGAGGGTCAGGTCAACTATTTATGGACTAATTTTATTTGCAGTTCCCAGATCGTGCGGAGGTCGAAGAAAAGAAAACCCATGAACTCCTCCGAAGCGGTTCACATGTCTACTCGCGTCCCCAAGGACGGGGGGGGGGACCCCTTCATTCTCTTGAAAACATGTCAATGAGTCAAGTCTTTGGAGGAGGAATGAATTCACTTCCCATCTTAAATCTGGGATTTACAACAATCACATGAAAGTACACTCACTTCTCAAGTCAGACCCAAAGAAGATTGTTGTTGTTTTTGTGAGTGAACGTCCAATCATTAAAAGACAAAGCAGAGGGCAGATTACATCTTTCCTGGCTAGACCTTTAGAGTTCAAGAAGTTCACAAACCCTTTTTGAATGAGATTATATAACGTCCATCTTCCTGAGAGGATCAGGAGTTGTTTTCTTTGTCTTTGGTGCTTGAGGCCTGAAGCTGCTTTAAACAGCTGAGCTTTCCCAAATAAAACCTGGGTGAAATTCAAACCAGGCCATGAATGACAACAGAGACACACCTGTGGAAAATCATCCCACTTCCACACTTCCTTCCCCTGCTTAGTCCCTTCTAATATCTCCCAATAACCTTTATCAAACGAGATATCAGTCAGGGTGGGTTTTAACGGTGATAAAGGCTTTGCTCATGCTGTCGGCTGTGGCCCTGCTGGGTTGTTTTCGTTTTCCAAGGTCTTTTCCACAGAATACCATCCATTTCTAGGCTGACTGATTCGACCCTTCACCGGTTCCTTTCAAAACATACAACAGCTCCAATGCCTTAAGCATGTACGGCTCCAGATGAAGAAAATAGAAGGGCTGAAAGAGGAAGAGGCCTTGTAGGGGGACTAAAAGTGGGCCAGTGGAACAGATGACCCAAATATGTTGTTTGGCCAGCGGGCCAGCACACAACTAACTCATCTGTTTAAGTAGGTTGAGGGGATGTTTGGTTTGGAAAGCTGCCACTAGTTAAAGAGTTCACAGGGTTTAGAAAACAGGATTATAAATAACTCCCCATCTATTCAAAAATCAGGAATCTGAGAAATGCCTGCATGTTATATGTCTGAAAGCACAGCAAAAATGACAGGGATGACTCAAGATGTATTCAACATAAGTCAGAGCGCAAAATGTAAACACATTTACACATTTTTAAACAAATCAAGACTGGGAGCCAACTCCAGTGACCTTGAAGCCCTGAAAGGCACCACGCAAATTATTAAATGCATGATTTTACAGTGATTATTTGCTTTTGTTCATGCATCACAACACACAAACACACACACACACACACACACACACACACACACACACACACACACACACACACACACACACACACAAACATATATTCTAAATACAC
>SOMO01000086.1:643066-666433 GCA_028128575.1 Paedocypris carbunculus
TGTCCCAGTGGGCGTGATGACCGCTGCTTCTTTTTTCTACATTACATTATTTTTCATTCAATTTATTTAAATTTAAAGCAATACTTAATATATGTTATTATATTGCAGTTTGACAAACTGATTTCAGAGTTAAATTTTCCAAAAAAAAATCTCTGTGTCTCGTCTCGTCTCGCCTTGCCTCATGGGATAAGTATCTCGTCACGTCCCTAATATATACATGCACAGTGTATTCTGATAACACAAACACAGATCACATGTCAAACTAATATCGGTGACAAAGAAGAGATTTGTTCCTTACTGTATAGAGGTGAATCTTAAACAAACAGAGGCATTTATTAGTCCGCACATAACACACACCCACTGTCTCTTTCACTTCATTAGAAATATTCACACATCTGGTGCTGATTTCCTGTGGCAGCCGCTGAGGAGCTCATCCAGCCTGATCTCAACTCACTCTCATTCCAATGTCAAACAGCACAGTTTGCAAACACTCACTAAAAGTGGCACCGTATGTAAACTTACAGCTCAGACAAGTAACTTTGCAACAATTTGTTTGAACGAATGTTGTAAGCACACTCACACTAACCGTAACTAATTAAAATCGCAATCACATAGAGTTTTGTGTATAAAAACGCATCTTTATGTATAAACAATGAGCGCGTGTATATTTATGTACGTTTATACAAGTAGAGATTTAGGAAATGTGATTTGGACCAATATTAAAGACTCAAATGATATGGGTCACTAGTGTTCACTAGTTATAAACCATTTAAAACAATTGCAAGCAAGACATACAGGGGTCTCAAAGTGCAGGCCCTAGGGCCATTCACCCACCCGGCCTGCAAATAATGCAAAAAAAAAAAAATAAAACAAAAGTAAACCAACTTTTAAAAAAGAACGTAATAGTATTAACTCATTTATAAATGTATATGTATATATTAATTCATTAAACCAATTTATATATACAGCCAAAATACGCAGTACAAGTATTAACACACAGCATCCTAAAAGTTACAGAAACACGCCTCCTTCCCTACGTACCATGTTAAAGTGAACTGCTTCCAACTGTGTTTCTGAATAAAGTGAAACACTTGTGGAAACATTCAATATACGTGACTTAACAGAATGCAAAGAAACATAATGCAATTGAGAAATTATTATTAATGAATTAAAAATAATTTTTTATTTGTTTCATAATTTGTTCAATATTGTGGTCCTGCTGATTAAAGGATATAGCTGTAATATAAAGCTGGATTTTTAAATTCCGTTAAATGCGGTGCAACTGCGACTTAAGCGAGAAACCAATGAACAGTCCCACTTAGACTGCACTCCAACGAAACCCCAACGCTTAATTTTACACTGTTGTTAAATATGACAAAAATATGGTAGGAATCTAATTTAGAAGACATCTAGTTAAAATTCATTTTCAGAAATGTTGCACTTTGTTCTTATGTTTTAATGTTCAATTGTACTCTTATCGACCGTCAGTTACTGTAAGAGCAGGGGTGGCCAACCTGTGTTTCTTCGGGGGTTTCATACGGCTCTTCAGGAGCTTTCACATGACATGAGTCAAATACGCACACGATGTTAACTGTGGAAAAAAAACTAATATTGTCATGTTGGTGTGGTTATTTTCATTAAATCTGGCTGAGCAGAGGTCTGTGTGTGCGTGCATATAAGAATAAGGAATGGGATGATGTTTATGTCTGCCCGTGTGTATTATGTGGCTCTTTGAGGCTCTAACACAGAAAAAATTGGCTCTTAGTTTCTGACTGGTTGGCCACCCCTGTGTAAGAGCCTCTGACCAACACAAAAGAAAATGATAGTGAGCAGTAATATAAAGAGCTTTACCTGTGAAGAGTTTTGTGATATGCTTGTTTTGCCGCCGTGCAGAGCAGATGAGCAGAAGCCACGGAGGGAAAAGCTCGTGATGGGCAGCCAGAAGCTCTGCTATGGTTCCTGACCTCCGATCCTTGTCTCCAATCAAACAGCCCTCGTCTACCGAGTCCACCAGAACAAACAGAGCCTGCGACGGGGCCTTGCAGCTCAACAATGGCAACAACACACACCTGCGGAACAGAGGAGCGTTTAAAAAAGAATTGACACAATCAGGGGTTCAGCTTGCCTGAAAACATTTGTGTGTGTAATATTTCTTCTCTCCACCTGGTATTTAGCCATTTGTGTTTTTTTCAGATATCCAGTAACTCTGTGTGAGTTTCAGTCTCAACAGAACGGATTTTGTTCCGCATCAGAATATAATAAACATTCAATGGCTTGGACCCAATTCACACCATCAAGCGACAGAATCAAGATCTGGCAACTAAGGGGGAAGGGGAAACAGTTTGCAGGCTTTGATGTCAGAGCCTGCAAACTAGGGCTGGGCGATTATGCCTAAAATCAAAATCGCGATTATTGAACATGTTAACACGATTACGATTAATTAACGATTATTTTATTAATTTTTTTTTCATGCCCTCATAGTTCAATGACAAGTTTTATACTTGAGATTACTTGATAAAAATTGAAGGAAACACAAACAGATCTGCTTTATGATTATTTATTAAACATCAAGTAAAATCAAGTCACACGTTAGAACACGCTTAAATTGAACAATCACTTTGTTTTTACAGAAAAAGTCAAATTTTTTGTCAAAATAAAATATATTATTTTCAATGTCTTATTAAAAGTAAACAAATGTGCACTTTTGCATTTCTTGTACTTCTGTAAACAATTTTCATTGTGCAATGTAAACAACAGGTTAGAACCATACATATATATATATACACACACTTTATTACCTAAATAAATGTATTTCATTATTTTGTCCTCAACTGATGTTTGCTGTATATGGTTTGTTCAGTGTCATCTTTTGGTTTTAAACCGCAGTATACACACACTTAAATAATAAGTGATAAAATAATAAGAAAATAAAATCCTTTTCAGGTACGAAAATGTCTGAGTTGATAGCAGATTTACTGGACCGTTGTGTTTCCTCACTCATTCTCTCTGTTTATTATACGTTTATTTGTAAACTCGTTGTGAGTGAAGGTAATAAGCGCACGCGACCGCTGCTGAGTTCGGCAGAATCGTGTATATGCTGGATTAAGAATCGCTTTTTACATGTTCCGTCCTTTCAACTCATTTTTAGCCCCACTCCTGCAAGCATGCTAGAGTTTTTAAACTTTTTTCCACGCCATTTTTTTCGATCGTTTTGGGATGTCATGCGATCTGCCCACAATGCCTTTGCGATCGACGTAATGGGCACCCTTTCTGGTCTAAACTCTCCATACTCGACATGTTGGGCGCAAAAACGTGACGTGGTGACTCAATTCCACACGCGGTAGTTCTTAAAGGGAAAGTAATCAAAATCGAGATAATCGTCATGGAAAAATGTGAACGATTATAAATTAGAATTTCAATTTTGATTATTTTTCGATTAATCGCCCAGCCCTACTGCAAACAACGATCACAAAGCTGAGGCAAACATGCAAATGAGCACAAAATAAATGCATTAACCTTTGTAATATGGTCTCATTTTGATTGATGCTGCTTATGTCAGAAAGAAGAGTTCAGTGGTTGCTGAAGGAAGAGAGCAAGATAAAACATGGAGCGAGGGAATGTAAAAAAAAAAAAAGAAAATTACAAAGAGAACAAAAACGAATGAAAGAGAGAAAGAGACAGTCATTGAACGTGAGAGATGTGTGAGGGGGACGAGCATGAAAAAAATGAAAGTGACAGAACAAGAGAGAATAAAAGAGAGAAAAGCATACATAGATTGGTATAGGAGGGAGATGGTGTGAGAATGAAACAGAAGTCAAGGAGAGAAAAATGTGGATTGATAGAAGAAAAGACAGAGATGATTTAGAGGGAGAACAAAAGATGTTAGAGACAAAAAGAGGGGAGATATTAGGTGAGAAAAAAAGGAAAGATAAAAAAAAGGAATGGAGAGATAGACATTTTGTCTAAACCATCAACTCAAAAGTGCTGAATCATCACTCAGACCCAAAAACAGAGAGCCAGAGCTCCACCCATTCATCCTTCATTAGTTCTTGCACCACATGACCAACCCCCTATAACTCATACCCCCACCCACTCTTGCTCGCTCGCTTTCTGTCTCTCTCTCTCTTTATTCCCCCCTCCTTAGTCAAAGTAACATAAGTCATTTCCACTCGGAACAGATTGATTCAGATTGGGGTTTAAATCGATAAACAATTCTGCACCTTACATTAAATTAAAGACGCAGCCCAAGCCAGGAGCACAACTACTGCTGCAACACACACAGTCTGAGAATACAATCAAATCGATGCGTTACAATACAATAACGTTTTATCTCCGGGTTAAATCAGATCCAGATTTGTTGTTGGTAGACGAATCCCATCTTCAGCCATTAGTGGTTACCACTAACACTGCATACCTGGTTTGACCAAGTATGTTTCACAAGCACACGTTCAACTCGCTTAATACATCTTTTCTCGTCTTCCACACAACACAGGTTCATAGAGTTCATGCGAGACCTTCACTTGAGGTCAACCAACAGAAAAACCAGGAAAACCATCAAAGAGCTCAGAGATCAACGCGGCTACCGATCAATGTATTGATCAATCATTTACTGCTTGAAATGTCAGAGCTGTTTTGCTTCACACGAGACTCTGTTAAAACACTACTTGAGGATTTAATGCTTTTGCTCCGACCACAGAAAACGCATTCCAGCCTCACACCTGCAAACACAAGTGTGAGGTTCCTCCTCAAGTTCTTCACTGCATCTTATCCGAGGAGATTACAGCTGACTGTCCTTGGACCAAACAGGCAAAATCCCAGATGTCCTCAACCTTCATCTGAATCTCAAGCAGGTTTAAACCCTCTAGAACGCATGAACGTGCAGAAGCTACTTAGCTAATTTCTAAGAAAAATCATCAAAATTCTGCGTTTTAGCTGAAAAAGGTAGAAAATATGGTAGAATAAAGCACTACATAAATTACAGGAAACATCTGTTTAATATGTAATTAATTTATATAATGCTTTAACATATAAATAATATGGATAGTGGGGAAGATCCTATAGCTATCCTGAGAAAATATTGTACTTTGTTAATGGACTAAAACCAATTACATTAGCATTAATACTTGAGACATTACATTAATTTTGAAATAAAAAAAAACATTAAGCAATTGTTTCATCAGAACATTTGTTGTTCAAAGGAAAAGCACAATTTATTTTTTTAGGAAAAAACATCTCAATGTCCACATTATAGAAGACGATGTTTCTGCTCTGGTTCAGTCAAGGCCAAGCATTAGTCTGAACTATAATACAGTCTGAGCAGTTTCCTGTAGGTTCGACTTTACTGTCATCAATGACTCTAACAGAATTATTGTAAAGGTATAATGTAATTTTCTTTTCTTGAACCGAGACATCATTGACTATATTCTAACAGATACATTTCATGGAAACTCACAGGAAAACCCATTTCAAAAAATAAATAACAGTGGAACAGATTATTTTGAATGTTGAAAAATTCTTTGACAGTATTAACAACATTTAAAAAATAATATTTTCTGTTGTTAATAAACTCTGTTTAAAGTAGCCTTTCATATTAGCTTTCTGAAAAATTTCCCAAAACAGACGGACAAAACCAACATCTTTAGCTTCACATTTCAAACATTTTCATTCTCATCTTCAAACCCCAAATTCAGTTTCTGCCTGTGCTCTTCACTGCTGTGAACAAATGGATGTGGGTGTTTCTCACCGTTTGAACGTCTCGGCTGGGTTCTTCTCGCATTCGCCTGGTTGCAGTGAGTTCTGGACCGCCGGGTCACTCACTTTCTCTTTGTACTCCGGAACCAGTCCAGACTGGCATATCTGAGAGACCATTCCACGTACAAACCCGCTGATGCCCAATGTGTCCGAATCCTCTGCCCTGCAGAAGTGAAAGCCCAGACAGAGCCGGTGCAGCCCGCGCTGGGCGCCATGAGCCGAACTGGGCCACAGTAACTCCGTACACAGTGCTGTCTTTCCACTGCCAGGCCCACCTACAAGCAGCACCCCCCATGATGAGTCCTTCCCCGTCCCGGATAAAGGACCACTGGTGGGGCTGAGCACTTCTGAGGGTGCCAGAACAGAAAGGTTGTTAGTTTTCTCCTGCAGGCAGTGCTGGATCTTGTGGAAAACCCACTCTCGGCAGTAAAAGCGTTTGCCCTGCAGCTGGCTAGTCTGGGCCATTTTCAGTATGGTCAATAGACGGTTCAGAAGGCAGCGGGCATAATCAATCCCTGAGACGGCATCTGTGCAGACACCCGCTCATCATCATGACGGATCTGAGGGATAGTTCCAACTTTCAGGACTCTTCCGAGTAAACAATGCCACTTCTAGATCATGAAGGCAATCAGGGTTGTAGACGAATTCAGATCCTACACAGAGAAGGTCCCATCAGTTCATTCCATTTTCCTGGGATGAAAAAATTTGTCTGGTGCGGTTCTGAAATCCTGTAAAAACAAAGACTGGTTATTACACGCTCAACAGCATATCATAATTCTGCAAAATTAAATCTTCAAACCAGTCTCTGGTCTGGTGAACCACGTGTCAACTAACATCACGATCCATCAACAGAACGCAATAACTTGCTTGAGCGCTAATTATTTTCCTTTTCAGTTCTTCTCATCGCACCAGATTACTTTATAACCACCTGACACATGATAACATGTTTCACCATTCATTAAAGTCATAGAGACAAGCTTTGTGCAATAACAATGCTGCAATTTATATCATGCTTAATCCATTAATACAGAAGTGCATTATGAGCTTAATTGGTCTTATCTGAAACAAGTTAAACGGCATTTCTGATTTTAGCCAAACTGTCTTAAGCTTTGCAAGCAAATACAGAGTGAATCTGAGAAGCTACACTGACATGCCGTGTGCATTTACTCACAGCTAATGAGTCAGGGAATATAAAGGACACGAACCGGTCTGAAAGCTGATGCAGACATTTCCCACGGAGCTGTCTTTAGCTATCTGACACGAGTATTACACACCAGGATCCTGACTTCTATCAATCAAAAAACGTGATACAGTAAAGTTAAAGCTACAACTCTCGGATTTGTAACTGGACATTGTGAAAATTAGAACGCTGACTCAGACAAAATGCTATGTAGACAGCTTAGTCTGCCCCGGCCCCCCCGACAACTTGTTTCCCAATAGTTTCTGGGTCAATCTTGATGGATGTCGAATAATATAATAGTGGAACAGTGGCGAATCTGGCATGTCCTGAGATTTGTGTTGGAAATTCTCACAACATGATAAATTCAAATATTATTATTAAAAAATGTTTGAGGAGTTAAATGGGTGTGAACCGGTTTTTAATGAGTCAAAAGAAAGTGTTTGTATAGCATTTGGTCAAAAAACATGACTCAAAGGATTCTGGACAATAATCACTGCCAAATAATAAACTAACAAGGTAAAGTCATCGGGCGGATTTGCAACGCCGGATGCGCATTTGGTTGTAAAACAGGTTCATTCATAAAAAATAATTCTTTAGATGCTGACAGACATGAAGCCCGAGACATTATTCTGATGACGTATTCTCATGAGTCCATCCGGACTGGACAAGTTCATCCAAGACCAGCAACTCCCTTTCTTCCACATTTCCCACACAATGACCAAATGAAGTGAAAAGTGAATGTGATTCTCACACACATTTATGAAGACTACAAGAGATGTTTAAAGTGAGCAATAAACTGTACATTCCTGAAACATGAAGAAGCCAGCTAAAGCTGAGTCAGATGCTTCCCATGATGTCTAAGAAACGCTGTCTAAGTAGTCAACTCACTTAGATTTGAGTCACAGCCAGATACTGAGTCACTCCTGACTGTCATCAAGCAATGTTTCACAGACACCTACCCATGAGAAAAGCACTATAGAGTAAATGGGGCATCCTTACATTTGAAGGAGACTTGCTGAAACCTCCACTGTTTATTTCAACAGCTGCTTAGACAACACTGACCACAGCTAATGAACTGTAAAGTTTCACAGAAGCAATCACATCTGCTAACTATTTCATTATCCGAAACTTTCCACGTTTACATGGGCTTTATTAAGCGACTACTAACACAAAACCCAAGTGGACCGGAGAAAACACCTATAACGGATCGCGTTAACCAGACCAGAGACAAAGAATCCCAACACACGGAATTCACTTTAAGTGCGTTTCCCTTTAAACCGCGTTTCGGGAATTCTCTGGCGTTTTTGGAGGACAGCGGTTTAGAGAACCAGCTCATCGTCAACAGCAGAAAGACTTGCTTACAAAACAGAGTCGTGATGCGTCGCGATGAACACAACAGAAGCGTTGTAGTTCGACGCAGCGCGACGCTCACGTTCCCTGCAGACGCTGAAATTAACTTTAGATGAACGCTGCGAATACTTAAACGTGTCTTACCTCGAGTGAGTCTGTCTGATTTAATAAATCGTCCATGTGTAAATAAAAAGACAATCTGCTATTGATATTTACAGTCTTAAAGGCTAAGTGTCCATATTTTCCACTCGGATGGTGTGTCGGTTTGCTCTGTGGAGCTCCTCCCGCGGCCCCACGCTCACCGAGACTGAAAGAGTTGTGACTCCGCCCAGTGATCAATACGCATGCGTATGAGAAGAAAGAGGCGGGGTTATGTCAATAAACGATACGTAAATAAATAAATAAATAAATAAATCCAAATCAAAAGCTTACAATCCTTCAATGTCGTGTTGTACCCGGGACGTTGTTATAATTCTAGTTAATTTAGATTTCAAAAGTAGTGTTGTGCACATAGTAATTTTACTAAAACAACAAAAAGCACTGGGAATTAATAAAATCAAATAATGTATTAATTATCTGCTCTCAGGCAGCCCTGAAGTTTGTGGATTCTCCTAATAGAATCATCTCAACTTTCACAAAATAACCTCAAACAGAAGAAATTAATGCATAAGATGGTGCCAGAATCAAACAAGGTTTGAAAGGATTTTGTGAAACTTTCAGCTTGATATTCATTGACACATTAACATTAAATGAAAATTAAAAATGCTGCCCATATATTTACTCTTTTTAAAAAAACAAAACACATCATACACAGACTATACTTAAACAAAGTGAATGTACAAAATGTGGGTTTGACAAATAACTCACTGAAATTGTAGAATTTATTTCCTTCACATGGCTAAACATATATAATATTCCTTCCTTTCAAGGCTAATATTGAGATATTGACCTTATAGGCAGTGGTTTTGATGTCTTGTTCTCACACGGTTCTTGTTAAAATTCATAACCGGGACTTTCTTCTCAGATGTCAAGCCAAACAAGCTCAGCATTTTAAGCTTATGCTTTTGAATTTTTTGTGCATATGTATTTTATACTGTGGTCAACAGTGATGTTTTATGCCAGAGGCTAACGGCTGGTGGAAAGTTGGACACGGGCCGCATTCTGTCCTCCGGACAGATCATGAACATGCCTGGTTTGGAATGTTTTGATCTGTCAAGTGAGTGTGTACGCATGTGTGTTGTGTTTCTGGACATTCATATCATCATCATCATCATTATCATAATTATCATCATCAGCATTATCATCATCATTATCACTACTATGAACATCATCACACAATAAGAATTGCACTAGTTTGAAAAATTACACTGAAAAGATACATAATTCACTTCACAAAGAACTAAGTGAAATTGGCCTAAGCATTTTTTGATAATTGACTGCAATTTACAAGCAAGTGATGCTTAGTTTTTGTTAGGGACAGTTTCAAATTATGAATGGATTTTGCTGGTCAGTGTCTGAATGCCCATTCCTCTTTTTACGGAAGCAGTGGAACAATTGTTTTCAATGTCTTTATTTCAATTCATGCTGCTGTGCGAAAAGAATGACCTGCATGACTGTGCATTTCACAGCTGGGCCTTCACCAGATCTCCGTTTGAATCAACCTGCCACTCAAACGTTAATCTACGGCCATAAAATAATCTAAACACAAATAAACACATCATAAAGAGCCAGTGCCTGGCAGATAGACACTCTTGCAGCCACAATAAAAGGCTTACATACAGACAAACTGCAGCCAATCTATTTTCTGCAAGCTGCCGCTGCAGATGTGATCGTTCAGAAAGCCAGTAAGAACGCACGCAAAACAGTGATTGCAATCTGCACAGATTTTCAACTGAAGGACATTAGCTAAACGAAAATAGCATAAATAATAAAATCATATTACTGTAAAAAAAAAAACAAGTATAAAAAGTGTCGGCTTAGAAGGTGCTAGTGAATGCAGGTCACAATTCAATTGGTTGATGAGAGATGGAGAGCCTGCAAACTGTAATCCGAAAACCGAGGCTCCAATATCATCTCCATAGTATCAAATTATATTTTAAATGCTTTTTTCCCAAAAATACTTGGCTCGATGGAGTGCAGCCCATCTGTGGAACAGCAATGAATTGCATTTGGAATTTAGCATGTATTTATCATGTATTCAGCATGCACCAAATATAACTAAAATCCTTTATTGATTCAGATCTTTTTTAGACCTGCAGGCCTTGACTGCCACCACCATCACATAACAATGCTTTTGCTTTATTCCCATCAATCTATTTCCTTAAATACATAGTTGTTTACTTAAATACATAATTTTATCTTTTAATAACTGCTCGTGTTTGTTTTGTACGCAAAGATTTTTTTGCTCAAAACTTTGTCAATTTTGGATAGTAAGCAACTCTTAGCAAAATACTTTTATCACATTATTATCATTTAGATTTCTACTTTTCTTTTGGTTTTTTTCCTTATCAGGGAAGTTGCCACAGCAAATCATCTTTTTCCACCTTATTCTATTCTGAGCATCTTCCACTCAGACTCCAGCCAACCATGTCCTCTGTTATCACATCCATTACACATTTAACATTGAATAATGTTTCCGAAACTTAAAAAACGACACAATTTCTTACAGAAAATTACAAAAAACAAAACTTACAAAAAGGTTTTAGCAAACTTGAAATTTCTCGTTCCAAATTTTCCATAAAAAGGACAGATGCTGAACGCTGCAGGACTGCCTTCAGAGTGTGTTTTGTGTTGTCTTATCACTGCTACTTCTACTCTCTCGCCCTGAACACTGGGTGTTTTGACTGTGGTGCCTCTGATTTTATCAGTGTGGAGACAGGATGATAGCGTTTATTACCTTTTCACCCATGCAATTTATATACATAAAACATGAGACGCACACAGGCAGCACGGTGGCACAGTGGGTGGCGCTGTTGCCTCACAGCAAGAAGCACTCTTTTGAGGCTCTTTTTTGAGTTTGCTCTGGTTTCTCCCACAGCCCCAAAAAAACTTCTGTTCAGGTTCTGGAATTGGAAAATTGCCCATCGGTGTGAATGTGTGTGTCTGTGTGTCTCGCTCTGAGATGCTAACCACCAATCCTGGGTGTGTCTCCTGTCTCAGGCCCAGAATTGGTCGGATTGCCAGGACCCAGAAATAGCAAAGCAGTTTAGAATAGGAATGGATGTAGAGTTTATATTTATGAACTGGAATCACAAAATTTAACTTTACACATTTTACCCCCACAGGATAACAAAATTAATAATCCTTCAGGGAAACATCCAAAATACATTGCTTTTTCTATTTCTGTTTCATATGTGGAGCCTGTATCGTTCCTAGCGTGGGACTCACAGAACAGTACAGACTTTCTCTAACTCACACAATGGGCAATTTTTCCTGGCTCCAATTCCTCTGAACTTATGTTTTTAGACTATGGGAGGAAACCAGAAACCCACTAGAGAGAACGTGCAAACTTCACACAGAAAGGCCTCGAAATTGAGTTTTGAACAAGTATTCCTTGCTGTGAGACTGTACTGTATATTTATTATACGTATTAAATATGTTACTTCTTCAGTTAATTGACACAAGGCAAAGCAAATTGCACTTCAGCTGAAGCCGATTCTTTTTTTTTCTGTTTCTGTTTTTAAAGTGTTGCTTTACAAAATATAGTTAAAAAAGTATTGTCCTGAGAGGAAGCAAAATAGTTCCCGTAAATTTAAACAGAAAATGCTTTCATAATATTGCTCTGATTGATTGAGCCAATGGGTCTGAAAAAAAGTACTAAATTTACGAACTAGACTTTCTTAAGTCTTTCGTCTGCCACACCTGCAATGTTAAAACAAGATGGAAAACGGAGAGAGCGGCTAAATGAGGCGCTTCAGGCCTGAGTATCCACTTTCTCTCTATCGTGACCTGTGATATCAGCAGTTCTGGATATAAATCAAAGAACACAGTCTCCCTTCACTCTTCACGTCCCTTGCTCTATCACTCAGTCTCCAGAACGAGACATTCCTCTCATATCCCGGTTTCAGGTGTGATATCGTTTTCCATCTCATCTCCGATAAGCAAAAACCTCATAAGTCCAGCCACAGGAATCCTCCTGATAAAGATGTTTGCACTGTAAACAGTTTTCTCTCGCTAATCCTTTATATAAAAACAGAGAATAAAGAATAGCTTTAACCTCTTATAATCTCCGATATCCATGTTTTCTTTTGATTCCACTTCGCTCTGACTTGACTGACTGGCAAATATATATTACCGGCGATGTTATTTTAAACCATGACAAACGGCGTCCTCTGCTGGACACACTGACTAATACCGTCACGCATTCTATATGCATATGCCATCTGGATGTTTAAAGGTCAAGGGAAAATAAAGAGTGAGAGCCATTGTATGTGAGTGTGTGTGTGTGTGTGTGTGTGTGTGTGTGTGTGTGTGTGTGTGTGTGTGTGTGCTTCAGCAGTAAGTAGTTTCATTTTTGTGTCTGCAAATCGCTCTGGTACTTAAACGCTCCTGGCATACATATTAAACTTTATTTACTGGAACAGAGCCCCTGAGAGGTGAAAGTTTGTGAGTTTAATGATAGAATGAACAGAAGAACATTCAGAGAACAGTCAAAAATTATGAGTGGTAAAGTCTGAGGGCTATGGAGACGTGGGTTTAAACACTGAATGACTTTTAAGCAAACACAAGCCTTGTCATTTATCTTCTCCTGACATACCACATTCTCTTCTCCGCAGCGCCGTATTTCTCTCTAAAGGCCACTGTGAGTGAGCTATCCTTGTTTAAATCAGCACTGGCTAAAAAAGCCATTAAAAAACATGGGCAAAAATTTATACTTTTTCTGTCTGTCTGTCTGTCTGTCTGTTCGTCCATTCATCCATCTTTCTGTGGTGTAAAGTACTTGATTAAGGGACTTTGTTACTTTACTTAAGTATTTTTACTACTTTGTAGTTGTACCGAGTATAAGCAATATAAGCAACTTTACTCACCACTTGACACTGAAACATTGAGTTGTTACATTTAATTCAATGTGAAATAAAACCTCATAAAAAAGAGATTTTTTGAGGTACTTTTTGAGCCCTCAAAATTCAGCACGAGTGAACTACTTAAGTTCTTTTAAAATCGAATACCTTATGATTTTTAATCAAGTCTTATTAGAGTCGTTTTTACAATAGTGTTTATACAATACTGTATTATTTTACTCAAGTATGATTTTCATGGTTTTACTTTTTACACTTCTGCTGTCTCTAGGCTATTTAGAAGTCTGAATCTAAACTTACTGATTCTAAATCAGTGAAGTGTTGTTGAAAATTAGACTTTAAAAATGCAACCATTGCAAAAATCTGATTTTTCGAAACAATCAATCCCTTGAAAACTTTCCAAACCTTGTAGTCTGTCAGGTGACTTGTGTCCTTGTGAGTGGTGGTCTTAGTGGGCTTCTATTTACTGTTTGTGTATGCCTTTGACTTTCCAGACAGCGGCCTATATCCTCTGATTTTAAATTCTAAATGAATTAAAAGTTGCTCTGGATGTCTGAAGGTCTTCCTGTTGAAGGAAGATACCTTTGTTTGTTCCAGAAGTAGGTCGGAGGAGCTTGAAGGCTGCGTTAAAGGTCTAAAACAAGCCCCATTGGACCAAGCAGACGTTTTTAATTAAAGAAGAAACATCAGGATGCCTAATTACAAGACCAACACAAGCAGAGTAACGCTATAAGATTGAGCAGGGATAGATTAGCAGAATGAGGTTAGGAGACTGGCAGGACCAAGCGGATAATCAGCTTTAAAGTCTGCTGCTGTACAACAGCACGGATCCGTTTACTCACAATGGGCCGCCTGACCGGACACTCAATTGCCACTGAATGAAGACTTTATGTTCAAGAAATGCATGCCCAACGGGAAATTTCTGATTTATTGCAGCGGGTAAAATCTGAGACCTATAAATATAAGTTGCTGTTCTGTGGGTTTTCTTTTTTTATTTGTTTACTATTAATTCATTTAGATTCGATGCCCTTTGTTATCTCTATCGTGACCAAAAGATGGCGCTATCGACTCGAGAATGCTCATTAAAAAAGCGGCAGTGCACATTACGGTTGTGTTCGAGTTTCTGGTTTTGCTTAGAAAGCAATAAAATAATAGTGCGCGACACATTTAACGCTTGAACAGTAGAACAATCGCGAGCGTTAATAACGCTAATTGGTAGTTGAATTTAAATTGAAAGTGTCAACGAGACTTTTAAAGATGATGCGAAATTCAGACATCTGTGGCGCTTCAAGTAACTGTCGCGCACAGAAATCCACTAAAGTCTGGCAACTCTGTGCCAAATAATGTATCTTTCTCACACACACTTAAAATGGCTTGAACATAACAAACCAGCAAAAACAAACAAACAAACAAACAAACAAACAAACAAACAAACAAATGAGTATGAAAGTATGAAAAAAGGATGAAAATGCCATAAACACTGACAAGGAATATGTGGCCATAATAAGGACATAACGGTACACACAATACCTGGAGCTCAACCATTATTAAAGCTGAAGCTCCTCCTGATTGACGTCCTTTGAAACCAATCAGCACTTTGAACAAAGTTTCACTCTTAAAAAAGGAGAAGTCGAAGGCGGGGTTAAAAAAAATCAGCCAATCGGAGGAAAGAAAGGCGGGTATATAACGAACTTGAGCTTTTGTTCTCTGTAACGCCAGTAAAGTGTAAAGTTTGCGCGCAGCCTTTTCGCGGGGCATCCCGTTTCAGAATCCCATGGATAATAACAGAACTACTTTTCTTTTTCTGCAATAACAGCTCACAGTCTGCATTTTGGGGATTTACTTAATTTAACAATGGAAACTCTATCACCATCATCTTCATTGTCATCTTCTGCATGAGAGGTAACGCGTTATGGTTTACCGGACCTATCAGACTGGCGTTTTACGCGCTAAGTTGATGTGGAGAAACCAGTTTTGATCCCGAAGGAGATATTTGTGGAGATACTTTTCATTGATCTTTATTCAGTTTTCAGAGTTTATTTTGCCGTTTCGAGTGGAAGTCATGCTGAGGTGAATGTATGTGTCCGACTGACGGAAACCCTGCGTGGATTAATGATGATGGCGTTTTCTTTGGACAATTTTCGTCTGATTTTGCTGATTTGCTGGACTTTATCACGTTACTCTATGTCGAGCCAGATTCGGCAGGAGTTTGAAGTTCTAGAAGAGCAGGCAGTGGGCACCTATGTGGGCACGATTGAAACCAAGCCTGCGTTCACTTATCGATTTAGTGAACACCATAAACTTTTCGCCATTAACGCCACGACGGGCATTATCTACACGTCTGCGGTGATCGACCGAGAAGTTCTGGCCAGTAATATAATCAACGTGGTGGTTCTGTCCAGTCAGCCCACCTACCCAACTGAAGTTCGAATCATAGTTCTTGATATCAATGACAACACTCCTGTGTTTCCAGACGCTTCTATAGTGGTGTCATTTAAAGAGGACGCAAGCAGTGGACGACAGGTGATTCTAGACACTGCCACAGATGCTGACATCGGAAGTAACGGTGTTGACCACACTACTTATAGAATTGTGAGTGGAAATGAGCCCAGAAAGTTTCGACTGGACATTACAGTAAACCCGAGTGGAGAGGGCGCCTTTCTGCACCTGGTGTCCACAGGAGGATTGGATAGAGAGATATCCCCCTTCTACCAGCTTCTCGTTCAAGTGGAGGATAAAGGAGACCCCAAAAAGTTTGGCTATCTGCAAGTAAACGTCACCATTCAGGATATCAATGACAACCCACCAGTTTTCGACCAAGACCATTATCAGACCAGTGTGTTTGAGGATGCTGCAGTCGGCTCTAGTGTGTTACAAATATCTGCTTCCGATCTTGATGAGGGTGCAAATGCAGATATCACATATTTTTTAGATGAAGGAAGCCCGTTTCACATTGACCCCAAGGCGGGTACTGTTATTATAAAGGAGGCGCTGGATTATGAGAGCAGAAAAGAATATTCTCTTACCATTCATGCTGCAGACAGTGGCATTCCCTCTCTCTCCGGACGTTCAGAAGCCACCATCAAATTGCTTGATGTTAACGACAATGACCCAGTAGTGAAGTTTCGCTACTTCCCCACCACTTCTAAATTTGCCTCTGTGGATGAAAATGCCCAAGTTGGCACTGTGGTGGCATTATTGACCGTTTCTGACTCAGACTCGTCCACGGCCAATGGTAATATTTCTGTTTCTATCCTTGGTGGAAATGAGCAGAGACACTTTGACGTTCACAGTTCTCCAGTCCCCAATTTGAGTTTGATTAAGGTGGCCAGTGTGTTGGATCGAGAGCGAATATCGTCCTACAATCTGACAGTATCTGTTTCTGACAACGGCAGGCCTGTAGCTCGCTCATCCTTTGCCAGTCTTGTCATATTTGTAAACGATATTAACGACCACCCCCCTATTTTCCAAGAAGCTGTATATAGAGTAGACATCAGTGAGGACATTCCTAAAGGCAGCTACATTAAAGGCGTTTCGGCCACAGATGGAGACTCGGGGCAGAACGCCAATCTCCGCTACTCGCTAGTGTCTGGAAACAGTTTAGGTTGGTTTGCCATCAGTGAGAACAGCGGTTTAGTTACCAGTGCCGCAGATCTCGATAGAGAAAAAGCCTCTGAGATTGTGCTTAACATTAGTGCCAAAGACCAGGGCCTTCAGCCGAAAATCTCCTTCGCCAAACTAATACTTAACATCACTGATGTCAATGACCAAATTCCCACATTCACACAAAGCATGTATCATGTTTCTTTGGTCGAACACTCCCCTGCCGCCACAGAACTTGTGGTCCTATCCGCCACAGATTCAGATCTCGGGCCCAATGGGACAATCCGCTTCTCATTTGACCCTGAAACCCGTCTGGACTTTCAAAATCTCTTCGCTTTAGATGCAGTATCAGGACGATTGAGCACTGCCGTCGAGTTGGACAGAGAAGTGGAGAGCTCGTATCTTCTCCACATCAAAGCCACTGATTCTGGAACACCAACGCTCCACTCCACCTGCAAAGTCAATGTGACTCTAAAAGACGTTAATGATAACACACCTGTCTTTTATCCCGTGCGCTATTTTGCTAACGTTAAAGAAAACGAACCGTCAGGTTCACTGGTCACCATCGTAACGGCTTCGGACCTCGACCTGGGCAGAAATGGAACTGTGAAGTACAGTATCAGTGCCGGTGACACCTATAAGTTTCATATCAATAGTAATTCTGGCAAAATCACAACTTTGGTGCCGTTAGACAGAGAAGAAAAAACCTCTTATCAGCTGGAGATAATGGCGACGGATGGAGGGGGCTTGCGTTCACATAACCAGGCTGTAGTAGCCATTACTGTCATAGACACTCAAGATAACCCGCCAGTGTTCAGCCAAAAAGAATACAGCTTTGTTATGTTTGAGAATGTGGCCATTGACACGGTCATTGGGTCTGTGTTGGCCACAACGGTAGATTTAAACACTAATATTAGTTACCTGATTGCTTCAGGAGATCAGCATGGATTGTTTTCAATTCACAGCAGCCTCGGGCAGATAAAAGCTTCTGGTGTGATAGACAGAGAAGAGCAGGAGTTCCACCAGCTCAAAGTCATTGCCAGGGGTGGAGAGGTCACCGGAGAAGCCATTGTCAGCATCACAGTGAAAGATTTGAACGATAACGCTCCTCATTTTATCCACAATGTTGAGCACGTCAGCGCTGTGGAGAACTGGGCCACTGGCCATCACATCTTCCAGGCGAGAGCATCCGATCCAGACGAGGGGACCAACGGCATGATCGTGTACAGCCTGAAAATAAATCCCAAAGGCCTGTTTCACATTCACGAGAGACATGGATTGATCACGCTCACTGGCCCACTTGAGGTCTCCACCAACTCTTATCAGCTTGAGGTCATTGCGTCTGACCTCGGTGTTCCTCAGAGAACCTCCAGCCTTGTTCTCACCATCAGCGTCTATGACGTCAATGACAACCCACCCGTTTTTGACCAGCTCTCTTATGAGGTCACCATTCCAGAGTCGGAGCAGGTGAACAGCCGCTTTTTTAGTGTTAGAGCTAGCGATAAAGACTCAGGGCTTAATGGTGAGATTGTGTATGAAATAACCAGCGGAAATGTTAATGATGTTTTCGGAATTTTTCCCGATGGTCAGTTGTACATAAAGTCCGATTTAGACAGGGAAGTGCAAGATCAATACTGTTTGTTAGTGGTGGCTAAAGACAGAGCCGTCGAACCGCTGAGCTCAAGCGTTAATGTGACTGTTTTCCTCGATGATGTAAATGACAATCGTCCACTTTTTAATAGCACTAATTATGTTTTTCATTTTGCGGAGGAGCAAAATCGAGGTTCGTTTGTGGGGCTGGTGTTTGCAGATGATAAAGACTTTGGCCCGAATAGTGAAATCCGCTACACTTTTGAAAGCTCACAGACTAATTTTGAGCTAAACACCATCACGGGCGAGTTAACTAGCACAGTGCAGCTCGACCGCGAAACTCTCGTGAGGCAGACCGGAGCAGCGGTTTTCAGTTTCACAGTGTTGTCTTCAGATCAGGGCCTTCCAAAGCCTCTCAAAGACCAGGCCAAAGTTCAAGTTTACATACAGGACATCAACGACAATCCTCCTCATTTCACCAAGGATATTTACCAGGCCTCAATCTCAGAATCTGCGCAAAATATGACTCAATTGCTTCGAGTCTCAGCCTTTGATGTTGATGAAAATAAAAATGGCCTTGTTCGCTATGACATAGTAGAAGGAAACGAGGAGAATTTGTTTAGCATTGACAGCAGCTCTGGCCAAGTGACTCTAGTGGGAAAACTCGACTATGAGACAACACCTTTGTACTTGCTTCAAATTATAGCCGAAGACTCTGGCCTTGAGCCGCTGTCGTCCACTTGTTTGCTGAGCGTTGTTGTTTTAGATGATAATGATAACTCGCCCTCATTTCCAAAATCCACTTTCGCTGTCGACATTCTGGAGAACATGCGAATTGGAGAGTTGGTTGCCTCCGTCACCGCCACTGACTCCGACTCGGGTTCCAATGCGGACATCACCTACAGCATCTCTGCAGTGAATAATCATGGCTTTTTCAGTATTAGTCCCAACACCGGCAGCATTTTTCTGGTAAAAAACCTGGATTACGAGACACAGTCGCTATATAAACTAAACGTCACCGCTCAGGACAATGGACGACCATCGAAGTCCGCCTTCATTCCTGTGATCATCCAGGTCAGAGACTTTAATGACAACCCTCCTGTTTTTACCCCGGGAGACATCTTTAAATCCATCCCCGAAAACCTCCCTCTCTCGACTTCTATCATGACCGTAACCGCTCACGACACGGACGCCGACATCAATGGTCAGCTCGAGTACTCCATTGTTCTGCAGACGCCAAGAGGAGGTCATTTTCGTGTAGATCCCTCTTCAGGGGTCATCTACACAAACCGGGAAATTGACAGAGAGTTTTCTAATCTTTTCGAGCTGACCATCAAAGCCACCGACCAAGCAGTGCCGACGGAATTTCGTCGTTTCGCTCTGAAAAACGTCACCGTGTGGGTAACAGACCAGAATGATAACGTTCCATTGTTTACCTCCCCAAATGCGTTGCTAGCGGAATCAAATATTATGATTGGTTCAATATTGACTACAGTCACGGCCTTGGACCCTGACGAGGGGCCGAATGGAGAGGTTGAGTACGAGCTAGTTAGAGGAGATGCTGATACGTTCATCATGGATCGGTACAGTGGAGATATCAGGCTTACCACTCAGCTCCTTCCTTCTAAACTCCTTTATAGCTTGACCGTGTCGGCTTCAGACCACGGCACTGACCGCAAGACCTCTCGGACAGAGCTGACTATCATCCTCCAGGGCACGGACGGCCCGGTTTTCTCACAGCCCAAATATATCACTATTCTGAAGGAAGGCCAACCGCCTGGAACTAACGTCATTTCTCTGGACGCCTCCAGCCCGCGTGGCACTGCAAGCAAAGTGGAGTTTTTCATAGTTTCCATCCGCTGTGGAGGGATAGCAGCAGGACGGTTGTTCACCATCGGCCGGCACAGCGGGGTCATCCAGACGGCGGCCGAGTTGGACCGCGAGCAAGGCTCTGAGCTGTACCTGCTGGACGTGTACGCCATTGAAGCCGACGCCAGCCAACCCAGAACTCAGCATGCAGAGGTCAGCACTGATTTGTTTGGTTTTATACCCTTTTTTGAAAAGTGAAATGAATTGACTGGAGTCTGTATGATCCAGTGAGAAACATTAAGTTAAGAGATAAATATGGGCGGAAAAAATGTAAATGTGGATTAAAATTGTGTAATTAATTAAAAACGGATTCTCCGAACAACAAATGAATTGGAAAATAGTACTTGGAAACAATTTTTTCCAAAATAATAAAAAAAAAAATTTCAATATTTGTACGATTCTGTAGTTCTAATATCATATATACAGTAACTAAATGTTTTAGTTTTTAGAATTACCAAGAGAATAAAATATATAGTTTAATTAAATTGATTCTTAAAAAAGCAATTAAAAGCAAATATAATATGACACACACACACACGCACACACACACACACACACACAGACAGACCATGTATAAATCTTTTATGAGTAGCTTTTATATGACACTGCTTCAGAAACGTCTTTTAAAAACATGACAGTTAAAGTGTTTTATAACTCTGTGACATTTCAACACTCTTATTGTCTCCATCAATTTCACGCCGCTTGATGAATTTACTCTGCTGTTATTCAGCCTCAAACCTGTGAAACTTGTATGTTGGTCTGAACGGCTGCAATGATATTGATGGTTCTCAGATCTTGTGTGGACGGAAATCTAGGAAAACGTCTTCTCAGACATGTGCTGAAACCATTTGTGCTGGAAAACGTGGAGTGTGAGGATCAATATCAAGTGGAAAAAATGGTGCTGAATAACTGTACGTGCATTACTGAAGTTCCTGCTCCCTTTCCTTTCAGTTTTTTTCTTTTCTATGCCGATCTGGGTTGTATTAAGTATAAATTGCTTTGCACTTGAGAATGCAGCTTTGTGTTTTGGCAGCTTGTCGTATTGTTTCAGCTCGGAGGCCTGAATCTCGCAGAGGGGCTGTGTTGTGTTCCACTGGCCGAGAGACAGAGAGTGAAAGAGAAGGGAAGAAAAGAATCGAGAGAGAAAAGGAAAGATGGAGAGAGGAAAGACTGGGAATAGGGTAGAGAAAGAAAGTCAGAACAGGGAGTCAGAGAGACAAAGAGTAAGAGGGAGATAGAAAAATAGCTAGAAAGATAGAGAAGTTAAGATAAATTAGGGAAAGAAAGTGAGAGAGAGAGAGAGAGAGAGAGAGGAAGAGAGAAAAAGAGAGAAAGAGAAAAAGAGAGAGGGAGAAAGTTACTAGAATCTAGAGTTGAATTCGATTCTAGAATTTAGTATTAAATCTATTCATTCAATATTCTAAAATCTAGAATATTGAATGAATCTTATTGAGAGATAGGGGTATCTGGAAGAGAAATTGAAAGTGTATAAAGAAAGGGCTTTAAGAAAATGCTGCTTGAGATCTGGGCGACTAATCGCTCATCAGCAGAGAGAAATCCAACCAATCACATGGGCGAGTGAGCAGTGATGAGCAGTGATCGCAGGTATTACTAACACAAAGCACTGCGCTGAATAGTGGCCTTGTAATTGTAACAGTGAATAGGGTTTGATCTATATGTAGATAGACCACCTAATGATGCTGTGTCAGGGTGGTCCATCACTACGGCGAGAAAACAAGATCATTACTGCTGGGTGTCTCTCTCCCGCTCTGTCTCTCTCTCTTCTTGTTTTCTGTCAGCAATGAAAGGGGGATGAGGGTTTTATTCTAAAACAAGCTTTAAGTCTCTCAATCTCTCTCTTGCTTCCTGTCTCTCTCTCACTCTTTCTCCCTCTCTAGCGCTTTCTCTCACTCTCTCTCTTTCTTTCTTTCTCTCTCCCTCACTTCAACTTTCACTCTTGCCCCACCCTCTTCTCCCTCACCCAAACTCTCTCTCTCTCTCTCCCTCTCTCTCTCTCTATCTTTCTCATACACACACACGCACACACACACACACACACACACACACACACACACACACACACACACACACACACACACACACACACACAGAGTGCCTTTTTCCTTTCTCACTTCATCACTCTCCCCTCATTCTCTTTCTCTTTTTGTCTCTTTCTCTTCTTTAATTTCTCAGGCACTCACACTGTTTGAAAGGTGTTTTGCTTATTTAATGGCATTTTACCAAGAAATGCTGCGCAAAGTGAAATCACTGTGTGATTCTCAAATGCAGGAGTGTGTATTTACGCGCACACCGTGTCCCCCACAGAGAGAGGGGGATTTAGCCGGGCTTTCGATCGCCCCGGGTGATGCAGCATCAGGGTGGTCCGTGAGACCCTGCTTTGCGCCACCAGCTTTGCTTGAACAGGCAATAAGTGACCATTAAATTCTGCTGACCCCCTGAGTCCCGGCCAATCGCAGAGTCCCGTCAGGGGGCGAGCGAGCAGAAATTTTGCAAATGAAACTGAATCTGTGCGATGCGGCGCATCAGCGCGGCCGCCACTAAACTCTCCCCGGAGGGAGAGAGTTACAACTCTGATGAAACTCTACACGGAGCTTGTGGCTTTGTGTTCGCGGCCTCTCCTCAAATGAAAAGCAAATGTCATTCTATATATGTGTTTTGGAAACTTCCACTGGAAGCGAGAATGTTGTGTTATTACAGGCCGGATGATTTGCTCTGCTGTAGCATCTCGTCGCTGTCCGTTGCCGAGTAAAAACAGACTCAAACTCACTGCAAACGATGTGAATAGAAGAGCAAAGTATCTTCTAAGTGCAGCTCACACACACACACACACACACACACACACTCACAGACTTTCTCTCTCTCTTTGTTGTGTGTGTATTATTAACAGTGATTTATGTGTGTGTTCGTTGCGGTGGCGTTGGGTCACGCTAAAGGAACCGGTATAGGTGTCGAATCACAGCATCTCTCTCTCTCTCTCTCTCTCTC
>SOMO01000086.1:676591-694716 GCA_028128575.1 Paedocypris carbunculus
TTTTCAAGAACAAGGGTGATACGCAGAACTGCAGCAACTACAGGGGAATAAAGCTGATGAGCCACACAATGAAGCTGTGGGAAAGAGTAGTGGAAGCCAGGCTTAGGAAGAAGGTAGAGATTTGTGAGCAGCAGTATGGTTTCATGCCCCGTAAGAGCACCACTGATGCCATTTTTGCTTTGAGAATGTTGATGGAAAAGTACAGAGAGGGTCAGAAGGAGCTGCATTATGTCTTTGTGGATTTAGAAAAGGCATACGACAGGGTGCCGAGGGAGGAGCTGTGGTACTGTATGAGGTTGTCGGGAGTGGCAGAGAAGTACGTCAGAATAGTCCAGGACATGTACGAGAGGAGTAAGACGATGGTGAGATGTGCTGTAGGCCAGACAGAGGAGTTCAGGGTGGAGGTGAGACTACACCAAGGATCAGCTTTGAGTCCCTTTTTGTTTGCTATGCTTATGGACAGGTTGACAGATGAGGTCAGACAGAAATCTCCCCGGACAATGATGTTTGCAGTTAGTGATTTGCACCGAGAGTAGAGAGCAGGTGGAGGAAGAGCTAGAGAGGTGGAGGTTTGCTCTGGAAAGAAGAGGCATGAAAGTCAGTCGTAGTAAGACATGTGTCTAAACCAGAGGGCGCAGGGTGGAGGAGTGAAGTTACAGGGGGTGGAGGCGAAGAAGGTGCAGGAGTTCAAGTACTTGGGATCAACAGTGCAGTGTGATGGGGAGTGTGGAAAAGAGGTGAAGAGGCGAGTGCAGGCAGGGTGGAGCGGGTGGAGGAAAGTGTCAGGAGTGTTGTGTGACAGAAGAGTGTCAGCTAGACTCAAGGGAAAGGTGTACAAGACAGTGGTGAGACCAGCTATGCTCTACGGCTTAGAGACAGTGGCAGTGAGAAAGAGACAGGAGGCAGAGATGGAGGCAGCAGAGATGAAGATGTTGAAGTTCTCCTTAGGAGTGACGAGGTTGGACAGAATAAGGAACGAGCACATCAGAGGAACAGCTCACGTTACCTGTGTTAGCAACAAAGTCAGAGAAATGGTTCGGACATGTGCAGAGGAGGGATAGTGAATATATTGGTAGAAGGATGTTGGAGATGGACCTGCCAGGGAAAAGGGCAAGAGGACGACCAAGGAGGAGATATATGGATGTTGTAAGAGAAGACATGAGGTTGCCTGGGGTCAGGGTGGAAGATACTCAGGATAGAATGAGGTGGAAAGGGATGATTCGCTGTGGCGACCCTTGTTAAGGGAAAAGCTGAAAGAGAAGTAGTCTCATCTTTGCTGATGAATCTGATATTATGAGGACAAAATTATTAGCCCACCTAATTGTCATGGTTCTGAAAGTAGATTAAAAAAAAATCTTTTAAACAGTTATGTTTTTTTTTGTTCTGTTTGAAATTACAAATTTAGTACTTTAAACTGATATTGACAGTGACGGCATAAAGAAGTGATCTTAGCTGTTCGCCAAAATTTTGTCAGAAATAAAAACACGTTTTGACATAAGCTGAACAGTTCTGACTTTGTGGTGTTTAGTAGTGAAGATTTACTGACTCCAAACCGCTGATATGCGCACGCTCATCGGTTTGTGTGTGTGTGTGTGTGTGTGTGTGTGTGTGTGTGTGTGTGTGTGCGTGTGTGCGTGCGTGTACGTGTGTGTGTTTGTGTGAGCGCGTGAGGTCTTTCGCCGGTGCGTGTCCTCGGCACACGTGCGCATTAACCGCTTTCCTTCTTCACACCTTTAGCTTTTATAAGGCTCTCAGGGGATTGAGGGAAAAAATAAATGAAGATTCGCGTGAAATGTTTGTAGTTCAGAGCGGCGCGGGCTGGGTGAATGTGGCGATGACTTCAGCTGCATTTCTTCCTCTGCTCTGCTGTGTTTGGCGGCAGGAGTGTGAAGATCACGCTGGTGTGAAAACAGCCAGTTCCTCACCTCCACACAGAGGTCAGAGTCTCGGATATTTTCTGCTTGGTTTAGAGAGCAGCGCTAATGATCCAATCCATCTCTCACTCGGCGAACCACAACATCAGCCTTACTGATCTCAGACTTCTCTCTCTCTCTCTCGTTCTTTTTCTTATAAACGTGCACGTTCAATTATATTTCTAAGTACTATATCTTATACATTTCTAAAAGTTCAGGTCTATAAAATTATTAACATTCAATTATCTTTATACACCTGTCATTGTGAGTGCATTTCTGTTTATAATGATAACGGTTCCATAACAAGTGTTTTTTTTGTTCCAGGCATTTATAGATATCTGTAGGAATAGATGAGTAATAATTGAATTGAATTCAATGGAAAGTCCTTCGCTCTTCCCCACAAGCAGCAGCAGTACAATTTAAAGTAGAATTTTACCACAGAAAACCAATCTAAAGAGTATAATGATTATAATACAGTTTAAAGAAAAACAAAATAAATATATAAAATATAACAAATACATACACACATGTATTCTGGAATTGCCCTGTATACAGATATTGCACATGCACTGGATACTGATATTGAGCAGAAGAATATTTACACAATTAGAGAGTTATTGCACAATCACACACAATCAGAGATGTTGCACAGGATTGCAGAGTGGTTCACTGGAAGCAGCTTAGCTTATAAAGTCTTACAGCAGCAGGCAGAAATGAACTACGGTGCCACACCTTCAGACACTTGGGACGTTAACAATTATAATAAAAATTACAAAAACTATCATTATGTGCAAAATAAATTACATAACACTGTCATTTTTCATCAATTATGAATATTTTACCACAACAAATTCCACATTAATTGTTACCAGATTGGCTCAAAAAAATAAAATAACAACAGTTTAATGAAGAACTGTCTATTACAAATAAATGAGGCTCCACCCAAATTCTTTGTCATTTCTATGCAGATAAAGCAGAAAGATCCGCCCCTTCAATAATATGCCTATGTTTTTGTGTCTCTTTTTGTTAGGTGGAGATCACGCTGCAGGATGTGAACGATAACCCACCCGTCTTCCCCACAGACAGTGTAGATGTGACCATCCAGGAGAACGTCAGTGACGGCGTCAGGATAATGCAGCTAACAGCCATGGATGCAGACCAGGTAAATCTCCAGAAGAGACTGCAGAATCTCAGGCTCCAGTCAAATCTGTGATGGATGTTTGCTAACGTCAAGCATCAATCATTAGATTTATTCAGCCACGAGACACTTGTCAGATGGTGATTAATATGGCTAATAGTGTGAGCAGAAGCGCTCACGTCCTCCTCGAGCCCGACCACACGTGATGGTTCAGACGTTTTTGGAGAAGAACACAATCTTGGATGGTCCTCAGACCTGATGCTCCTTTCCTGTCTCAGTTATTTTGATTTGTAGATATTTTCGTTGCTTGCACAAGTCACATGACTTATTCAGCTCCTGATGAGAAGAAACGTTGTGGTCCAGATCTTTTGATTGGACATGCAATTATTTACGATGAAGTAATCAGTTAAATATTCAAATTAGCTCAGAAGTGAAATGTTAAATTGTAAAAATGTTTATTTGTAATTAGTTTGCTAATTACTGGACTAAAATTGAGATATTAGGTAAAAGGTAAAAGCACAGAAACTCAATTCAATCAATTCATTTTCATGATGCTTCAATCTTGGTTTTTCCGATTGTTTAGCAGTCATTTTATTTATTTTTTTTTTAACTGGCATTATGGTTTAAAATTATAGGATTTTTGGTGATGCTAAAATTGTCCCTTCAAGAGTCGGCCTCTAACATCATGTCTGGAATCATATCCAGGGTTATTTCTGTACTCGATTCTGTCTCCAGAATCCCTTCCCGAACAGATCGTCTAAAGCCCAAACACTAAATCTGCCATTCAAATCTGGGATAAAGGCGCGTCTCGCCAAATCTGCAGAGCAGCGGAACTTGGCGAAGGACTTCACACAAGTATTAGTCACAGTGAAAGAGAGAGAGAAGGAGTGAAAAAGTTGGAGGATAGGAGGTCGAGAGTATGTGAAGCAGAAAAATGGAAAAAGAGAGTGAGATGGCGTATGAATAAGAGAAAGCAGACGGAAGACTGATGGTCAGAAAGAAGAATGGAGAGACAAAAATAAAGTTAGATAGTGAAAATAAGAAAGAAAGAAAGAATGAAAGACTAGTCAAATCATATTCACATCGATTCTTGTGTAAACTCTTAACGTATAAAGTAAAGGCATTTATAAATTTGTTAGTTTGCATTGTTCATTATCTCATCATTGATTAATGGTTTTCTACCCCAAATATTTCCCCTCATCCATTTCTGTCCTTCCTCTTCCAGCGTCCTGAGCGAGTTTCCGTATGTATCTCACTAGGCTTGGAGCTCTCGCGCTGCTCCACATCTCTGCCACTTCATAGGCAGAGGGACGGATAGGGGGCGTGGCCAATGGTCTGATGGAAAATCCAGAGATCTGCGGGATTGATGGATGCGGCGGTGCCGAAGGAATTACTCTCACCCCGTTTTTCCACTTTCATTTTTCCTCATCAGAGTTTGCCTGAACTGGAACTTTTAAGCCCGGCTGCTGTTAGAGGCATTAACCGCTGGAGCTTGAGTTTTCACAGCGAGCGAGTCTTTGATGTGTCTTCTCGGATGCTCGGCTCCGGAGCCGCGGGTCTGAGCCGCTATTGTCCTGCGCTAGGCCTGGGACGTCACGATCTGTCAGCGACCACATTCATGTGCCACGTCAGATGTGTCCTCCACCAACTCGCTGTCGTATCAGATGTTCAGCGGCTGTGCTGGCCCTGGGTATCAGGGGATCTATTAGCTGAATTTATAGAGGAACTGTATCCTCACAGTTCAAAGAACTCCAGCGGTCTGCAGACAGCTGCTCCCCCCACCAACCCCACCTCGCCTCTCTCTCTCTCTCTCTTTTACTCTCTTTAGCTCTCTTCCTCTTGCAGTCACTCTCATACCCACCCCTCTCTATCTATATATCTTCTGTCTATCTATCCATCTATCTCCCTCTCGTTCTCTATATTTCACATACTTTTGTAATCTCACACTCTCAATTTCTTATTGACTCTTTTTTTTATCTCTCTTGTCTTGTACTATCATTGTCTTTTTTCTTTTCATTAAGTCACCTATACTACATCTGCTGATTTCCATCCCTTTTTCTCTTTTCTCATTTTTTTCACCATTTCGGTCTCTCCTTTCTTTACAGTCTCTCTCTCTCTCTCATCATCCTTTTGTCTTTTTTTTGCCTTTGTCTCTTATTCATTCTTCAGGCCTTGCTCTCTTTTTTCATTCTGGTTGCTTGTCCTTCCTTGCATCTTTCTTTCGTTCATTTTATTTGCTTGTTTCATCTCTCTCTCTCTCTCTCTCTCTCTCTCTCTCTCTCTCNCTCTCTCTCTCTCTCTCTCTCTCTCTCTCTCTCTCTCTCTCTCTCTCTTTCAGTGTCATGTTGTGTTGGTTAGTGTTTCTGTGCTGGTGATGTCTGTCAGCCAGAGACGTGGATCTGACCTCAGCAGAAACTCCACACCGCTGTGGGAATAAAATACTTCGCACTCTCACTAATTGCTTCCACTGGAATCTGAAGTCTGCGATTCCACTGACTGATGCCCTACACTTGTGCTCACCTCTGAAGCCCTGCTGGATCAGAATCAGGAAAATTCGGAATTATATGACTTGAACATCTGCTTTTACTGAAGATGAATGTCAGCAGTAGATGTGTCCCATTGTCTAAAACCGAAGCGATTTATTTTATGGTGTCTTATTTGTGCGTAGGGCCCGAATGCACTGGTGACGTACGCCATCGTAAGCGGTGCTGATGACAACTTCCGCATCGACCCTGAGTCTGGAGAGCTGACTGCCACCAAGCGGCTGGACCGTGAGCGCCGCTCCGAGTACTCACTGCTGGTGCGGGCAGATGATGGGCAGCAGTCCTCAGATGTACGCGTCAACATAACTGTCAGTGATGTCAACGACCATGTTCCAACATTTTCTCGCGTGGTTTACTCGTTTGACATCGCAGAGGACACAAGTCCAGGTACATTTTGCCTTGGAAAATCAAATTAAATATAAATAGTATAGAATAACTAGTTTTTTTTCTCTCTTTCTTTTTTTTTTCTCTTTGGCTCTCTCTCTCTCTCTCTCTCTCTCTCTCTCTCTTTCTCTCCCCGTCTCTGTCTCTGACCCTTTCTCACTCCTTTTTACTCTCCCCTTCTCTGTCTTTGACCCTTTCTCTCTTTTTCTCTCTCTTTCTTTGTCTCTGACCCTCGTTCACTCTCTTTCTCTCTCCTTCGCTCTGTCTTTGTCTCTCTCTCAGAGACCCATACAGCCGTAGTCACTCATATTTTTCTCATATATAATCAGTTGTTCCAATTAATCAAACATCAAACCAACCAACCAATCAATCAGTCTGTCTGTCTGTCTGTCTGTCTATCCATCCACCCACCCACCCATCCATCCATCCATCCATCCATCCATCCATCTATCTATCTCTCTCTCACTCAATACATTTTTTCAGTGAATAAAACAATCATTCACTTACTCACACAATTGTTTTTGGCAATTTGTCCGTCTGTCTGTCAGTCCACTCTTTCTCACACACTCGCAAATAAACAAATCCCTTTTTATCCACTCACCAGTTGTCTCTAAGATTGAACTGATCCTATAGTTTTTTTTCTCTAGAGACTATACAGAGACTATAGTTTTTCTCTCTGGTGATTGGACTCTGCTACGTTCTGGATTAAAGTTTTTCATTGTCATCATCATATTAATTGCTGCAAATAAACTGTTTATGTTCTTCAGGCTCCATTGTGGCAGCCATCTTGGCAAGTGACTCAGACTCTGGTTCAAATGGAGAGATCACTTACTCCGTGGAGGAGGACGATGAAGACGGCACTTTCCTCTTGAACCCTGTCACCGGAGTGTTTAACGTCACCCGTCCACTAGACTATGAATCTCAGCAGTTCTACATCTTGACAGTTCAGGCCCAGGATGGAGGAGGCCTGTCCAGCTCTGTCCGCGTCTACTTCAATCTGCTAGACGTCAACGACAACTCGCCTGTCTTCAACAGCTCTGTGTACAGCACCTCTGTGCTGGAGAGTCTGGTTCCTGGTTCCGGGATCCTCACTGTGAGCGCCAGTGACGCAGATGACGGTATGCACATTGCTGACTGAGCTTTAACTGAATCTCATGATGAGACAGACATAGGAAACACAACCTTAATATGAGATTATTATCACTCTCACACTAAATCGCTCTCATTTTTGCTCGTGTTATTTCTCTTTTATATTTATATTGCCTCACGTGTTGTCTTATTTTTGTCTCCCATAATTTTTTTTCTTATCTTTCTTCACATTTTTTCTTTCTCTATTAATAATTCTTGTTATCATTTCTATATATATTTTTTTTCATTCATCATCTCTTTTTTTCTATTTTTCTATCTGTCATCTCTTTTATGCCATCTACCACCAAAAGCTGAAAATCATGCCCACTTGGCCTCTGCTCCTCATTAGTTGTGGGTGGATTTGTATTTAATCCTTCTATTGTAGTGTTATCAGAATCTACTTCATTGTTGCTACTTCCCGGCCACTGACCTCTGACTGCCAGGCCGGGTGGCGGCTGACACTTAGTTCTGAGAGGCCAGTGGGATGTTTTATAAACAAGGCCAGTGTGGGAAGGTGGGACAGGGTTCCGCATGAGCAGACGCTCAGTTACAGCAGCTCTGCTCTCAACCAACCAGATTATATCTGCAGATCCCTATCAAGCGCTCAGCATGGTGGTGCAGAGCTGCACAACATCTGCATTATAGCTCACTCATTTCCTGAAGAACATTGTGGTAGAATTGACAATTTAGAGTTCTCAGAATTAAAGATGAAATATATTCAAAATGTAGATGCTTTTCAATACAATGCAATATGCTTTCAAAATAGTTTTCTATTTGTTTTTAGGGATGAACTCAAAACTTCAATATACCATCGCATCCGGCGACCCACAATCCCTGTTCACCATTTCCAGCATGGGTGTCTTGCAGACCAAGAAAGCTTTGGACCGGGAGACTCAGTCTTTCTATAATCTAGTGATCACGGTCAATGACTTGGCACCGGCTCATACCACACGCTTCACCAGCACTGCACAAGTGTCCATCATTCTGTTGGATGTCAATGACTGTCCTCCAATCTTTACGTCTCAGAAGATGGCGTATGTTCAAGAAAATACACCAGTGGACACTGTGGTGTTCACGGCTCAGGCTGTGGACGCGGACAGCGGGCCGAACAGTTATGTGGAATATTCCCTCAAAGGGCCGTTTGGAAATAAGTTCAGCATT
Organism: Paedocypris carbunculus; assembly: GCA_028128575.1. Taxonomy (NCBI): domain Eukaryota; kingdom Metazoa; phylum Chordata; class Actinopteri; order Cypriniformes; genus Paedocypris; species Paedocypris carbunculus. The sequence goes on from SOMO01000086.1 coordinate 684,859, forward strand.
GGAAACATTGATGGTGGTGTGATTCTGGTGGGTGAATTGGACCGCGAGGAGATGTCGAATTACAGTCTTACGCTAGTGGCCATGGATAAAGGTGAGCCGGCACTTTCCTCCACCATGGATGTCACGATGATGGTTCTGGACGTCAACGACAACACACCCAGCTTCTCCCAGAACATCTACGACATTGAAATCGAGGAGAACACGCTGACCGGAACCGACGTCCTTCAGGTTTCTGCCAGTGATGCTGATGAAGGAACCAATGGGTTGATTCGGTTTTCCATCGCCAGTGGAAATGTGAACTCGGATTTCAGGATCGATTCAGTAACTGGAGTAATTTCCGTGGCTAAACTCTTGGATCGGGAGGCTTTGTCTTCATATTCTCTGGTCATCCAGGCCTCGGATCGTGGCAGCAGCCCCCGTGTAGACCGGGCCACTGTGAACATCGCCCTGTTGGACGTCAATGACTGTTCGCCCGCGTTCGAACTCTCGCCGTATACCGTTAACGTCAAGGAGAACTTAGGAAACCTGCCAAAGAACCTTTTACAGGCATGTAAACATTTACATGTTTGATTTTACACAATTCTTTCTACACCACTTCTGATATATGTTTTGATTCATCCTCCTCCCAGCTTTAATTTAATTTACTAATGAATAATGCTATTTTTTTTTTTATTCATGCATCTTGAAAATAATCCATATTTTCTCACAAATTAAATATGTGCTGTTGATGTCTGGTAGGTTCTGGCCAGCGATGGCGACCTGGGAAGTAACGGTCAAGTCACGTATACCCTGAGCAGCGGGAATGATGCCAACGCCTTTAGCCTCTCATCTAGCGGCCAGCTGAACCTGATTCGAACTCTGGACCGGGAGGTTCAGGACAAATACACGCTCACGGTCACAGCTCGTGACGCAGGTGAGTTTCAGCTTAAGTGTGTATGGTCTGGTCGGCTCACAAGTGTCATGTGATGACAAGGATTTGCCCGACTGGCCTGGGAACTCGGATCTGAAAGGATCTTAGTGATGCTGAGATTTGCCGTTGTATAAATAAAGCAACAATGTTAACATTTACCTAAAATTTTACTAATTTACTGAAAGCAGACAAGGATAAGTCTAAGATAAGTAATAAAAAACACTATTTTCCCTAAACATGCTCAGTCACAATTACGGTTGTCATATAAAAATAATAATTATAATTTTTTTATTAATTCATTTTTTTTATTTTAATATGTTTTTAAGTAATGTAAACTTTTTAAAGATAGTCTATCAGTAAACTGATAGGCTATCAGTAAAATTTAATAAGAATAATATGAATAAGAATGCAATTTTTTTGTCCCTCAGCAATGAAATTGCACATTTGAATGGAGCCGAACCCCAACAAAAAAACTGTTCAACGATCAATATAAACATTTTCAAACTTAGAAAGAGTCCAGTCATTTTGTGCTGGTTTAATGGTTTGAATGTTTTTCATGTTTTTGTTTCTGGTACAATCAGTAAATATCTCAGTCAGCTTTATTTGTGAGTCTGATGAACATCCGTCCTTCACTGCTCACTCTACGCCTGAGTCATGTGGTGCTGCCACCTATCTCAGCAACTCTGTGCCAGAGGCGGGATACACACTTTTTTATTGTGGCGGTTGTGGTTCAGCGGTGAGGAGTTGAACTTGTCACAAGTGTTGCTGGTTTGAATCCCAATCTGGTGGGTTTCATAACTGAGTGCCTTTGGGCAAGTGACTTCTACATGGTACTACTACTCTCTGGAAAGAGTCCTTCTTGCTGTGAGGCAATATGCCTGAGTGTGATGAATAGCCTAATATTTTAATGGATTATTATTATTTCTAGAATTAATCTATAATTATGAATTATTATTTCTAATCTTATTGATCTGATAAAATCTTTATTTTGCTTTTTAAGATTAGAAATGTATGGAACAATACATTCATCCTCTCTCTCTCTCTCTCTCTCTCTCTCTCTCTCCATTGTTCTCTCTTCCTCTTTCTTTTTTGTTAGCTGTCTCTCTTTTGGATTTTGGGGATGAAGTTGGTGTGATTTTAAGTTTCTCTTTTTTTGAGAAGTCTGTTTTTGGGGGTCAAACCCTGCTCTTTGTGTTTTATTCTGAATGTTAAGAGCGGTTTCACTGTCTCTCTTCTGTTCTGTAGAGGAAAGCTGGCTGCTCTGGCTGTTTTGGAGGAGAGAAATTTTGGCAGCTCGGGGTCATTATTTGAAAATGTGTTTTGCTGTGGAGTGTGGCGGAGAAGGCAGCTGTAAAAGGTGGTTTAAAAGAAAAAGAGAGGCAGAGAGAGAGAGAGAGAGAGAGAGAGAGAGAGAGAGAGAGAGAGAGAGAGAGACTGTGGAAAGATATTGGCAGAGTTTCTAAGGAAAACATGCACTCTTTGGCAGATATCAGAAAGAGAAAGAGAGAGAGTGTTTGTTTGGCCAGTGGGGGAAAAGTTTAATGTGATGGTTTTAATTTTGTACGACTTAGTGTAAGTATAATATATCTTAAACTGGCAAAAGGAAATCAAAATTCATGAATGAACCCCAGTATGAGTTCTTGTGATAATCTATGAGGGTCGGGTATTGATTAGACAAAACAATCGACAAAGTAAAACTAACATTTTTATGTGTAATTTGCTGTGTCCTTCTCTTTTTTTGTTGTTTTCTGTAGTTCGATTTTGCTGTCTCATTCCATTCTTAGTATGTCTTAGTTTCTCTTACAGTGTTTCACTAGCTCAAAGTCTTCCTAATCAAAGTTGACTCACCTCTCTCTCTTTTTTGAATCTGAATTTTTGGTACCGTTATCTTGTTTGTTTTATCACAAGATCTGTTTAATATAATTAGACTGTCTGACAAAAAAATATCTATTCAGAGACAACAACCACTTTTCAAACAGCAAGTTCATGCAGGGACGTTCAATTTGGCCTTGTAAAATATTAACACAAGGAAACTTGACTGAGGAATAAAAATACCATTCATAATGAGCTTTTTATAAAACACATGTTAAACAAGCTGCAGCTTCCTGAGAAATTCTTGCAGAGACTTTTCATAAACTATAATTACCTTTAAAAAGAGAACAATGTTCTTAAACGTAATTGCCTTACCTACAGTAGAAAATTATATAATCTTTAAGTATTTAAGTAATTCTTGCTGTAGTTACACAAGGCAAATAACACCTAGCTCCTGCCATAACAATTTTTTTATAATTTTTTCACTTGAGAAAAATGGGATATTTGTAAAGAAAGATTTGTTTTTCAAAAGCTATGCAAAACTGCTGTTGTTTACCGGCAAGGCAAGGGAAGGATAATAGTTAAAATACAACAGATATCAGAACAGGCATCAATTCAAACAAAAACAACAAACACGTCTAAAAAAAACCCACAGTAACGGGATAAATGCTCCCGTAAAGCTGTAGTAAAATTCTACGCTACTAATGGCATGATACAAAGCAGTCATGGCTTACTTAATTAGCTGTGATTATGTGGCAAGGTGTAATGTGCTGGACCACCTATGTGTTTTCATCACTTGACCCAGCACATTACACTGCTGTATGAGAAACAGTTGAGTTAAAGAGTGTCGGGATGTGGTCCAATATCCAGCAGCAATGTTACAAAGCCCCCCTTCTACACAGGGAACTGAGTACATTTATGCCATTAGTCCCATACATAGACTGTTCCAGAATTTTTAGGAGACCAAGGTGGCAGACAATAATGAAACATAAAAAAACAGGATGTTAATCTAGTGTGTACCAGCATTCTGTAAGTTTCTATCACATGTGCGTATTAGTTTCAGTTGCTGTTTTAATCATTGTTTGGATTATGTATTTATGTTGTGAATATCATTTGTGATTTATTAAAACAGCATGTTCATGGAATATGGAATATGGAGACCAGCGAATGATATTTGCATAGCAATGCTTTTCTACATTATTATGCACTGGAACAAGCTGACTCCTTATAGCAATTGTTTCACTATATGCAGCTTGGTAAACTTATGTAAACTTACTACATCTATTTGATTGAAATGTACCATGCATAACATATTCGATGTGGTAAAGTTGTTTATAGCTGTAATTTTCATTTTATAAAAAAATACTTTTTTTTTTTTTCTTTTTACATGATTCCTCCCCCCTCTCTCTCTATCCCTCTTTGTTTTGTTTGTTTTGNGAGATCAGAAAAGATTCTTCCACTGCACATAGTTGTTTTGTGGCTTGGGATGCAGCAGAAATGGACTTATTAAAGACTGTGACGGACAGGTCTGGGATTGGGCTAGGGAAGTCTTTAAAACAACCATTCGGTGCCAGGAGGAGACAGAAAAGCTCCAGTCTTTAAATGCAGCCCCGAGTCATTAACATTCTTTATCTTCTGAGCTCTGAAAAGTTACAGGGCAAACAGTTCAGCGCCGCAGGGCCTCCAGTGTCCAGCTCCCATTCGCCCGGATTTGTGCCTCTTTAATAAATGTGACCAAACAGTTTGCGTGAATGATGTGGAACTCTCTTTTAGAAATCCCAAAGTTTCCCAAACCTTCCCTTTCTCCTGCTCTTGTTCTCACATTCCGTCTCTCCTCACACCGGATCTCTGGTTTAATCCTTCCGAACTACCCAGGCTCCCCTGACATAGCCGTCTGCTCAGAAAGCGGTTCTGTTCTACAGTGACTGTAGCAGTTTCTCGGGCTTCTGATGTCCTGTGATCTATTCCAGAGAAATAGTTAGATGAGCTTCTGGGGATTTAATCCTGGTTTCTCACAAGGTTTTGGATATTGTCAAGACCAATCACGGTTTATCTCACTCAAGACAGTATCTAAAAAGCCCTGTGCTTCAGAAATAGTTTTAAGTCTTGTTGAGGTTTGAAAAGGAGAAGGTTTGTTTTACTGTCATTTGTATTAAAGTTTGCAGAATTCAATTCAAGTTAACATTTTATTGTAATTTAAATAACTTTAAAAACATTTTTGCATTAATTTCATAATATGCCAAAATACAGATGGTTAAACTAGTCCCTGAGATCAAACACCTGCTAACAGACTGCTTTATTGCCTAAATTGGAAAAGCAAATACATAATTTAGAAGAACAATATTAAATATACAATATGAGTTTCAGGACTTTAGAATTATGGTTGGACTACTCGAGTTAATGGAACTAAAATTGAACATTTCTTCAATAAATGACATTTCAAAGTTTAATCATTTGTTGATTTCAGCAGTATAAACCTTTTATTTTTATTTTTTTAATTTAATCCTGGATTTTCATTTGGATGTGACATTTACTTGTGGCTCTTCAATGGGAAAAGTTTGGTTAATAACCATTGGTATATTTGCTAAAAGTTTAAACTATTTTAGTTTTATTTGCAGATTGGTTTATAATGACTGTGACCATGTGGCAAGAACAGTTTTTAGTGAGTCATTCCAGTCTAGAAGTTTCAGATGAAGACGAAGGGTTTTCCTTTATGTCACGTCACACACAACCTAAGGAAAGCTGTCACGGTCGCTGGTGTCAGTAGATTAAATGAGAGTTTAGAATTAACTTCTGTTTTATTTAGACATCTTGCTGGATGTTTGTTGGAAGAGTTGAGGTGATTTTTCATCTTCTTTTCGCATATTTTGTAACTCTTACATTTAGTGTTTTTAGAGATTTTTGAGCCATGTATGTGCCTGCAGACTATGCTGTGTTGTCCATGGATGACTCCACCAAAGCCTCTCAGGTGTGAGATACGTGCAGACACACACACACACGCGCGCGCGCACGCACACACACACACACGCAGCAGGTCAGTAGTAAAGTGGCTTATAAGAAGCTTATGTGACTCCATATGTTAGCTTGAGACTAAGAGTTTGTGAGCTTCCAGACGAATTAGCATTCAGCCCACGTCTGGATGACTTACAGAGCAGGACCAGTGGACAGATGGAGCACATTTAACCTTGTTGGTCTCTGATCGAACCATTCTGTGTGCCTGTGAGGAACGGATGAAGACATTTTTAGGATTCAAGTTAACATGCTGCTTGTGTTTGACTCTTTGTGTTGATCTCGTTTTTTTATTCCTGTGGAGCAGAAATGTGCTGAAAGATGGTCAGAGTAAGCAGAACATATCAAGATGGATGCAGGGAATTGTGTTAGGGAGGAGAAGGTGTGTGAAGGACACGGACAGGGTTTCGCATTGTTAGTGTGTATGATTTATCTCTTACCGGACGCAATGCTTTATCACGATAGATAACAGCATGAATGCAGGATTGTCTTTCCTCTCACTGATACAGAGTTTATGGTCTAATCTGATGTCAGAGAAGGACAGTAGTGAAACTGACCCTGCACAACCTCATGGACACGCACATGTTGTGTGTCAGCACATTTTAGTTGAACATTTGTGATTTTAATGTTACATTTTAACTACTCAACTCATTAATTTTTTATGAAAAAGCGTTTCTTAAAAAGACAATGAACGCATGACTGAGGTCATGATCCATAAGCAACCAAATCTCAAAGTTCAATAGGCTGGATGAGAACCAGGGTCATACACAGGCAGAACTTCTTGACGTGTTGAAAGCAATATTATCATAGCTTTAAATATTAACATAATATTAAAACATAAACAGAATAAACGAGGAAACAGAAGTAACGAGACATGCACTAAGAATAGATGCAATAATGAAGGATTATAGATTTTGTCTTCTGTCATCTTGGTCACTTAGTACAGGAGATGGAGGTTGTGTTACATCTCGGATAAATTTACTGTGATAAATTGTTTCAATGTAAAGTGTGTGTTCACGGTTGCTCAGTCTTCCTCAGTGTGTAAACAGGTAGTGACATCACTTCCTGTAGTTGAAGTCAGCATTTCTGGAGTCGGTCCAGCTCATTCCTTAAGACTTAAAGCAGGGTTTGACTTCAAAACAATGCAGAGGAAGTTTCTGCCGTGTTCTATCGCTGCTCTGTCACAGGACCTGATTGAGAAGAAGTACTTTTTTATGCTTACTCAACTTTTAACTTTTTAGTGTTCAGTTTCCGAAATCTGTGAAGGAGATAATTTTTTCACTTACCTCAAATTGACTTAATTAAACCTGATCTTACGTTTTCATCTGTAGATTATATTTATACATGTTATTACCTACAGAGTGACTCAGATGTGTGATGTCAGAGGTGTGTTTGTCCTGTGGTAAGCCTCTCCTCAGACACAGAGATTCTTGTCACTCACACACACACACACACCTGAGTGGGATTGATGAACCAGCGTCTGCTCCACACATGTGCCACATTCACACATTCCTAGTGCGTAACACCAGCATTATCAAGATTGTTAAGCAGCCTGGGATTTATTTGTAAAAACCCTGCAATTGGTCCATTTTATTGTTTCAAGACAAAATAATTTCATTATTAATTTTCATTTATTGTTAATTTTATTAACACAATGTAGAATAACCCTCTAAAATGCCAATAGAATAGTCAACAGAATGAATCATCTTCAATGGTTGAAGGAGAAGAACCTTCTAAACAGACAATACACATTGCCGGACTACCTAGAAGTTGCTTAGTGCAAAACATTTCATAAAGTGGTTTCAGTGTTGCGTGAGTGTTATAAAAGGATTGCACGGCGTGTTGAGACGGCAGACGTTCGGGATCTTCATCAGACCCGGTCACTTCGGCCTCGCCCTGCTCATCAGATAAATGCTAATCTGACACTACGCTAATCCCTTTGTCTCTGCAGTGACGATGAGGCGATTAAAGCGTGTGCTAACAGCTTATTAGCATGTGTTATTAGTTACGCTAATCTCCGAAAGCACCAGAGGCCTTCAGAAAACAACAAGTCCTGAAGAGCGCGGCAGATTAGTTGCAGACCAGAGCAGAACGCTGCCATATTTCTTCCCTCCAGCCTTTAGTTTTTACGATCTGGCTCTTCTGTGTGATGTTTCCGTACAGTGCGCCACTCCAAGCGCATGATGTTATCAGAAGTTGAATTTTAATCACGCCGGTTTGTGGCGCGATGGGGGCAGATGTTCCAATTGCTGCCTCTGTCATCTGCTCTTCATTAGGCTCGATCCCCTCAGAGCCGTTTGGCCGTTTCTCGTCATTGCTTCAACGGCTCAGTTTTCTCTGGAAATAGCCATCTCTCCGCTCCCAATCTGAACGTGCCTGGCGCTTTCAGGCAGCAGGGTTTCATCTGCAAACGCCCCCTGCAGCGCACCACAGATACATTTCAGCATTCCTGGGAGTTTGGGACGCTCTGTCAGTAGCGGAGATCAGCTCTGCTGAGTCCTGACAGATGGCACTTGCTGCAGCTCAGGATTTAGGCAGAGATGTTTGGGATTGAGACGTTAATCTGCGCTGCTAGAATATCAAACCATCTGTGTTTAATGAATTAATCAGGGTCCACGCCGAACACATCACACCTATCCGAAGCCTGGACAGAGCTAATTGTCGAGAAAATTAACAGCCCTGAATCACAAAGCTTTAGTTGTGGATAAGCATTATGCTGCACTTTTGGTGTTCTGGTCATTTTTGGGGTCTTTTAGACATATGGGTGGTATAATAATAAATATAATTCCTTTGATTTTTATTTGAACGGCGCTTTACAACTCCAGAGTCTTCTCAAAGCGCCTGTAACAAGGCATCCACTTCATCCGAACCTGCATACACACCATACTCCCACAGATAGATTCACCTAAAATGTTCTCAGGAGGATTTCCCTCCTTGCTATCTTTGACTCACACCTTTCTGTGTGTCCCATTCTTTGAACTTTCAGTCATCGATCCATGGTGTGTGTCCCACCTTCAGGCCCAGATTTGCTGACATCAACTCCAGCTCCATTAGACTCAGAACTGAAAAAGTGCCTCTGAAAATGGCTGGATGTTCAGTTCAAAGCTTTTATTGTCACAAGTTTCCCTCTACAATGAAATTCTTACATTGCTTCACTGCAATGAATGACAGAAAAACACAGATTATACAAAAATATGGACAGTATAGGTAAAATATACAGTACAATATACAATCTATAATCTGTCTCGGATGCATGTCTTCGTTTTTTACAATTTTTTTAAAAGTCACAGCTGATTTCACAGAAGTTAATCCATGGTAGGATTACTTTGTAGCATTTAACTGAAAATCAGAATAAAATATTTTCAAGCCCAATAGTAATAAATCAAAAATTATATAAATTGTCTGAATTGTAATGAACACCAACTCAAACTGTACTGGAAATGACTCTTTAATTACTGCAAATCCATTTACAATTTGCGAAAATGACAGATAAGTTCATTACATTTTTTTTCGAGACCTCGGGGTCTCCTCACAGTCGCCTTACAGAATAGAACAACACACACATCGTCTGTCAAACGCACCAGCGTCCACTCACATTCGGGCATCATGTTCACACACACATGAACAAATTCACCTGAAACGCATATTGTTCGGGGTGTGGAAGAAACCCACGCAATTGAAACGTACTTCACTAATAATTCACCAAAAAACATTTTTTAGAGACCGCCCCTGCACGCTTACGATATACTGAAAACTTTACTGTGTTTGATTGAATATTGAACAGCTGATATAATCTTGTTTTCAGAGAAACATCTGACGGTTTAAACCATATGGCAGTCACCAGCAGGCCACTTTTAATGCTTTTAAAACTATTTTGTGTTTGTTTGGGATTTGTTTGTTTTTTGGCAGTGAAAACCGTGATTCCTTCCATCTAATATAACTGTATACGTACTTTATTTTAGCAGCCAAAAAGTATTTCATTTCTTTGTTGTACGGACTAAATAGAACTTTTCCATTTGCTCCTGTCAGGTGTTACTTTTGGACTCTGCATCTATGTCATAAAAGAATATGTATGATACAGAAAGGTTATTGCCAGTGTTTTAAACACTCTTCTCCCTCTCCCTCTC
>SOMO01000086.1:704200-718793 GCA_028128575.1 Paedocypris carbunculus
CACACACACACACACACACACACACACACACACACACACACACAAGTGTGTGCTTTGCTGGATATATATACACGTTTAATATTGTTTGCCAAAAACAAGTTGAGCATGTTTCATGTCCATACGTCATTCATGTTTTACATCATCCATGGCACAGCCTCAATTACTTTACAGATAAGGAATTCATCAAACACAAAGTGTAAAGCAGCAAAATGTAATAATTTAATAAAATAAATATTATGATGGATTAATATTAATAGATGTGTACTATTTAAATAGATTTCACCTAGAATGGCACAGATTGGTGAATCTGGATGTCCATCACAATGCACAGATGTTTGAAGCAGTTTTCTGATGTTCTGCACAGGTGCCGGAAAGTGTTGGTAGCTCAGCATCAATCAGCTCCTGGTGCATGTGTAACTCATTTGAAAGAGGTAGAAATGCGGCAGTTTGTGAGCCCAGGAAAAAGGGAGCGTGTTGTGGTCTGGTTTCTCCTGTTTGCAGGAGACATTAATGCAGTGGCCAGATGTGCAGGAAACAGTCAGTATCGGCACTAATTTCAGTTGCAGCGCACTGTTGCCACGGCATTGTCTTTTAATCCGCCATTATGGCAATGAAGTTGCGAGGTTTTGGTGTTTGTCTGATGTCAGTCTTGATTTCCTAATAGCATCTCTTTTCATGTCCTCTGAGATCGTTTTTCTCTTATGAGTGTTTGCACAGCTCTCATAAAGCACCGTGAAGACAGGAAAGACCTCCTGTAGTAATTTATCCAACCATCTGGATGATGTGAGTGCAATTTTTTAAGGATATGGATTCTCATCCAAGCACTTCATCACTTGTTAAAGGCGTCCTGTGACTGAGATCTGCTGTGTCTTGAAAAGCTCTAATTCCACTCAAGCACAAATGCTGGATAACATCGGATATCAGTGATCCTCACATACATCAATGTTGTGCTGTGTGTCCGTGCAGGCGGCGTCTCTCACTGTCGACCTGTGTGGAGAAGAGCAGGAACCAGGATACTGTGCTGTCAGCAACGTGGCTGTTCACACTGACTGGTGAGAAACACAAATCACCATAGCCATCTTAGCCAATCATGAAAAGTGGATTATGTATGGTAAATATCATTATCTTTACTTACATCCTTGTGTTCCAGGATCCTAGACGTTCAACCCAACCGTTTGTGTGTTGGCGGTGTGCGGTCGATTGAAGCTTTGCTGCACCGTAAAGGTCAGGTGACCACACATGACTTTGTTGGGTGCATCATGGAGTTTGCCATCAATGGTCGTCCGCTGGAGCCATCGCAAGCACTGGCATCACACGGCGTTCTAGACAGGTGTGATATCACAGAGATTGTTCTGTTTTCGCTCTGGATGCTACTGATGATGTGCATGATGTCCACAGATGCCCCAGGTTAGAGGGCGCGTGTGTGGCCGAGCCGTGCCGACATGGTGGTACTTGTCTTGACATGTGGTCGTGGCAGCAGTGCCAGTGTGCCGAGGGCTTCACTGGTGCCACCTGTGAGAAATGTGAGTTATTGTTTTTTCGGTGTAAACTCAGTCAGTCGACACAGATGGATTGAACCAAACACTGAAAAATCTTATTGAACTATGTCCTTTTTACTAATTAAAATAAATGTATTCATAAGTGAAAAAGTAGAATTTTGCGGATTTACAGAACTGCTTTATTTCAAACATTGTCTTAGATTTGTTATAAGTTTTTTATTTGTATTTCTAAAGCTTTGGAATATCACGGTTAAGCCGTTGTTATAACGGTTATTATACATTCACAGGCCACTTAATTAGGTACTCATTAGTATAACTAGTACTCTTTGTAAGAACTAGACCAGTACTTTTGTCTTCTGAACTATCTTTATCTATCCTTTGTGACATAAATTTAACAAGGTATTTGAAACATTTCTTAGACAATTTTGTCAATATTGACATTACAGCATCACGCATTTTCTGCTGATTTTCTGACTACAAATTAATGACATGAATCTCCCATTCCACTGCATCCCACGCTGTTGGATTGAGATCTGGTGATTGTGGCTACCATTAGAGTACAGTGGACTCATTGCCATGTTCACAAAACCAGTATGAGAAGGTTTGCGCTTTATAGTAAAAGGTCATTGACATCAAGATCTCTGTTTGGACAATAGGTCAGCAGCAGTAAAATGTGCACAGTTGGATACATTTTTGTACATTTGTACATAAATACAATACGAAATTAAACACAAGACAATCATCTACATATTTCATACAGTTTGCAAAAAAAACCAAATTAGAATTAGAACTTCAGACAAGAAACTGAATTGGTATTATTAGGCCCTTCATCATTAACTTTTCTGCAGCCTTACACAAGCTGGTCTTCTTCAGACTGACTCTGCGGTCAGTTTAACGCGGCTCATGTTGTGTTTTCTCAGACATCACGGCGGACACAGCACTCTCTCTGGACGGCTTCGGGCGCTTGGACTATAGTTTGAGTCAGAGCCGCAAGAGAGACATGTTGCTGGCCAGAGCTCTGCAAGACCCCGTCCGTCCTGGCCCACAATACAGCAGCCTGGAGCTGAGGTTTCGCACGCGGAGCGGCTCTGGAACTCTGCTGCACGCACAGGAGAGCTCCAACTACACGACCCTGAGGGTGAGAGAGTGTTTGCGTGCTTGTGTGTTGTGTGTGTGTGTGTGTTTGCTCTCATGTCTGAGTGTGTGCGTGTGTGTGTGTACTTGTGTTCTGGGCACAGCACCAACACACTGAACTCATTCTCCCTCTCGATACTGCATCTGTGTGAAGTCCTGTACAGTTAGAACGAGCTACTGCTGGAAAACACAAACGCTCTCGCAGTATATCACCGTAAAACCTCAGACGGATCTGACTCCTTCCCCTCCATCGCTGCTGATCTTTTCCGTTTTGATTTGGCGAACAGCTTTTTCCATTTCCTGATAAAATCTGTTTCTGGTAAATCTGTTTCCTTCTCCAAGACAGTTCTTTTTTTTTCAAACGCACATTTTATTTTGCACTACATTGTTGTTATTGTGTGCTAAAAACATGACCTGTACAGTTCATATGTATTTTCATTTCTACAGTCGCGTGATTTCCATTTGTAGTTGTATTTTAGATTACGTGCTTAGATTACGAGTTCACATTAACTTCAGAAATTCAGAATCAGAGTTAAATAAATAGGCAGACAGTCAGAAAGATAGACAGATGATAGATAGACAAGATAGATAGAGGCAGACAATTTATACAGATGATTGATCGTTGGATGAATGGATGGTTAAACAGAAAGCAGGAGAACAGTGTAAAGATATTTGGAGTTTTTTTAAATTATAATTACAATATTTTGTAATGAATTTACATTAAACAAAGGATTCTTTGATTCACTAGCTCTTTTTTCTGTTTCTCACAGCTGAAGAACGGCCTCCTGCAATACGTGTCTGATGCAGGGTCGGCTGGGAAGGTGGAGAGGACTGTGGGAGATGTGGTTCTGTCAGACGGTCAGTGGCACACGCTGCTTCTACAAAGAAACGGTTCCTCCACCGTTCTTCGAATAGATGAGTCCAGCTCCAGAGTCATCATGCACAACACACAGGACTTTGGTGGGATCGAGGTCCATACTCTGTCTCTGGGGGGCGTCCCTGCCCGAACCACACAACAGAAAAATGCTCCAGGTCGAGTATCTTCAACACATGCTAATCCACTTATGTGTGTTTTAAGTTTTGAAAGAGGTTTTGTGCTTGGCAGTTGTCCGCTTGATTTCTAGTGTGGGGAGGCTTCTTTTGTGGATGGATGTGTCTGGGTTTGGCCTGGTCTTGTGGTTGTCTTTGTCTGAATCAAAGCTTGGGAGTGTTTTCCTCTTACAAGTGGAAGTAGGTTCAACAATCTGCCAAAAGGAAAAAAATGAACTTTTCTATAGATGGAGCTCAGGAAACTCAACTCACAGACACTACTTGCAAACCTTTCTCAGTCCAGTCCGTGAAGAAGCCAAGATCTCTTTTAAAATGTCAGGTGTTTATTGTTGCCAAGTGGGTAATGAAACCTAGAAGAAACCAAAAACGTCAAAGATTCAAATGTTAATATCAGCACTTGTATTTCAAATGACTAGAAAAAGTGTGCTTGTTTCTCTAAGCTGAAGCATAGCTTTTTGAAATGCTTTTTTTAATTATTTTTTATTATATTAATTAAGATTTATTATATTATCTGATACAGGGCAATGAGGTCGTCTATAACGCGCACACTTCAAGACTTTAATATTTTATTTTGCTGTAGAAAAATGTAATTTCCAGACTATATGTCCTTTTATTCTTAGCTATGAGAGTTGTGTGTATTGTGCGGTTAGGAGAAATTACCACACCATGTTCACTCCTTCTCCACCAACCTTAACGTGCACACCTGTGACACTTATCAGCATCTCCAATTGCCATGTGATCCACCACCTTCATCACGTGACCAATATTAACCTTGTGTTATGTCTGCTACACATAGTACATACATATATTTGGAACATACGTATGTACCGACACATGCAGTGAGTGAGTTCTCTCTCTCTCTCCAGCTTTATATGAAGAACATGTGAACAATAAGATCACCAGCTCATGCTCTTATATGGTCAAAATGCTGCCGGTTTCTAACCTAGTTTCTCCATTTAAATCTAAAAGTCAAATAAAATTATCCAAACTAAGTTAAGGTAAACATGCTTTCTGAATGCAAGGTCATGCCACGAGTTTAGACTTTACACTGGACGGAGAAATGCAGCGAGCAAGAGAGAGGTAGATCCCTTTTAATAAACAGAACCAAATGTTTTCACTTTTACAAAGACAAAAATTGAATAAACATTGCTTTACTGTGTTAGGGACATGATAATGCAGGACTAAGACTGTCATGATTTTTACCAGATGCCTGGTTTGAAAAGTTGGATTTTTTGGTTTGTACAACATTGAAAAAAATGTTTTGTTTCTTGGTATAAAAAAGAGGAGTTATTCATCTGTCATGGTTTTTCAGCCATCTGAAACCCAAACAAAGTGTTCTGTGTGTTAAACTGAGCAGTGGTCGCTTTGTTTTCTGATCAGGCACGTCTCACGAAACTCAACATTTGACGGCATGTTTTGTGGCAGATTAAGCTTGTTTTGGACCAAAACTAACTCAGTTTGTCAGGTCTGTGTAACCATTAAGATCTGTTGTTTTCTGGCATGTGTCAGTCCAGCAGTGGTTGTAAAAACAACATCATCATAGAAACAGAAACTGGAACAAATCAAACTCTACTGTGGGTTTGCTGAGACTTAGATACACATCTAAAGTGTGTGGACTTTGGCGTAACAATTCTTTTCAATCTACTTGTTAGTTAAATGCCACCCAAAATGTCTTACAAAACATGGAAATCCCTGTAGATTCTGGGTAAAACGTTAATAAGCGCGGATGGTGGCTTTTCTACAACAAACATTGCATATAAAAGCACATAATGCCAGTTGCTGAAAATGGGTCTGGAGTTTGTTTCGAAATATCTATCTACAGTGTAGAAATTATTACAATGTTGAAATACTGTAAGACATTAGCCCCTTTCACACAGCAATGCCGGTAAAATGCAGGAAAAATGGCAGAACGACATTACTGGTAAAGACTGTTCACACAAGCGCTGCCATTCGTCATGACGTCAGCGCGCTCGGAACTTCGGCGCGCTTTCCCGGGAATCTTCCGTTTCGCTTTCACACACAGCAGAATGCAGGCAAAATACCGGGAACATTACTACTATCCGTGCCGGAATATTGCCGGAATGAATGTCCCGGCATTTGTCTGTTCACTTAGACGTGCATGCAGGCAAGATACCAGTATTTGGGAATATCTGTTGGTAATATTGGGAATACCAGCCGGGAATATCTGTATGTGTGAAAGGGACTACTGACATAATGGTGCAGTGGAATAATAGGAATTCAATTGAAAAATGACGTGGTGTTTCACATTTCACATTGTGTGATCCTAATGTGATAAAACACTTGTAAATGATTGTTCTCTTGTTTTTTTTCTTTTACAGGTTTTGAGGGGTGTTATGCCTATGTGAGATACAACGGAGAGATGCTGCCCTTCAGCGGTGAACACAGGACCGTCTCCATCTCCAAAACAGATCCTTCTGTGAAGATTGGCTGTCGTGGTCCAAACCTTTGTGAGAGTGGCCCGTGCTGGGACGGACTGATGTGTGTGAACCAGTGGTACACATACCAGTGCGTCCCACCAGGAGACTGTGTTTCTAATCCCTGTCTACATGGCGGCAGTTGTGTACCTGGTGCTCGCGGTGGATTCACCTGCATGTGTGAAGAGCACTACACTGGTAAAACGTGTGAGACCTTGCTGGCATGTCTGGGTGTCCGATGCCCGCAAGGTACAGACTGCAGACTGGGAACTAACAGAGGGTTCACGTGCATGCCAAGCTTTGCCTCAGATGAGATGATTCTTCCCATTTGGGCAGTTCCTGCCATTGTGGGCAGTTGCGCCACCGTTCTGGCGCTTGTGGTTTTGGGCCTCATTCTGTGCAATCACTGCAAGAGCCGCAGGAAAACAAAAGTGCCAAAAGAAGAAAAGAAAACAAAGGACAAGAAGAAGAAGAAGAAAAAGAAAGGCAGTGAGAATGTGGCTTTTGATGATCCAGACAACATTCCACCATATGGGGATGACATGACTGTTCGGAAACAGCCGGAAGGCAATCCTAAACCTGATATCATAGAGAGGGAAAACCCTTACCTGATCTATGATGAAACAGATATTCCACATAGCAACGAAACCATTCCCAGTGCTCCCTGTGCCCCTTGTGCAGGCCCAGATGCTGATATGGAGCACTATGACATTGATAATGCAAGCAGCATTGCACCATCTGATGCTGACATCATTCAACACTACAAGCACTTCCGTAGCCACACTCCCAAGTTTTCCATTCAACGGCACAGTCCCCTGGGCTTTGCCCGGCAGTCACCTCTTACATTGGGTGCCACTAGTTACGCATACCAGCCAACCTACTCACAGGGGCTTCGTTCTACACCACTAAGCCATTCGGCTTGCCCCACTCCCAATCCCATGTCACGTCACAGCCCAGCACCCTTCACCAAGCCTTCTTCCTTCTACCGAAACACTCCCACCCGTGATCTTAACTTGGGAAGGCGTGACGGCAGTCCTCTTGATCTCCATGGAGATGCGTGCCAGCCTGCAATGTTTAACTATGCCACACGGTTGGGACGGCGTAGTAAAAGTCCTCAGACTATGGCAGGTCACGGATCCCGGCCTGGGAGTCGTCTCAAGCAGCCTATTGAGCAGATTCCTCTTGAAAGTGGTCCACCTGTGGGCTTGTCCATAGAAGAAGTGGAACGCCTCAATACCCCTCGACCCAGAAACCCCAGCATCTGCAGTGCTGATCATGGGCGCTCTTCCTCTGAAGAAGATTGCCGACGACCACTCTCACGTGTCCGCAATCCTGCCGATGGCATCCCGGCTCCTGATTCTTCTTCTGAGAGTGACTCTCATGAGTCTTTCACTTGCTCGGAAATGGAGTATGATCGTGAAAAACCAGTCTCATACAATTCTCGCATACCCAAGCTCTCACAAGTCAATGAGTCAGATGCTGATGATGAAGACCATGGGGTACGGTTGCGTCAGAGGAGATACTCTTCTCGGCGTGCAGAAGGAGCTGGTAATCATAACACACTTTCGGAGCATCACCATCACACCTTACCCCATAAACTTGGCCAAGGGCCCAACAATTTCAACTGGGATAACCTTCTAAACTGGGGTCCTGGGTTTACTCACTATATGGATGTTTTTAAAGACTTGGCGCTTTTACCCGAAAACTCTGCTGCTAAAGACATTGAAATGAAAAGCGGTGATGGCTCCATCACAATTCTCAACGAAGGCGAAGCTGAGCAATACGTATGACAAGCCCTTGTGTCCTTGAGTTTACCTCAGGGGACTGGAGTCAAGAACTTGTTCATACACACAGAATGCTGAACAACGTCATGCTGTATTATATTTGTTTGTAACATACAAGTAATTCTGTAAGCTGCTTTGGATAAATGTGTATTATAAAGCGCCTTACAAACTAGTCAAAAATTGGTTAAATTGAGACGAACTTAAATGCAGCAAGGCAGAGCAATGATTAGATAAGACTCACAGTTGACAGACAACTAGCTCCCAAATTCCTTACAGCAAAGGTACCCAATCTTGCTCCTGGAGGGCCAACATTCATGAGAATCAATTCTCCAATTTTAGCTAAACCTGGTAAAGAGCATCTCTAAATGTGGTAGACACCATCAATCATGTGCTTTAGAGAAGGTTTTATGTACAATTTGAGTGAAACCAAACAGACTAAATGAACACTTAATTTGTAATGAAGAATATTGGATGTATTCTAATATATAGGCACTTTTTTCCTTTGTGTGTTTGAAAATGCATTACAAAAATTAACCAAGAAGCACTTGACCTCATGCATTAACCCCAGTGAACATCTGAGAATAGTAAGTCAACATGCCGGAGCAAAACAGCAAAATACTATCTAGTAATGAAATAGTTGTGCAACTTTTTTTCCAGACACACAGCGAAGTAGACCAGAAATAGAAGCACATGTACAACTTACATCAGAGTGGACTGAAGTTGATCTAGATGTCAGGGTCAGTTTAATCCTCTTGCCCTACAATCCTGGACTCTGGGTTTGGTCCATTTGGCTGATTTTCCCATGTGTTTGTGCCTTGACCTCTAGGAGTCAGATCCATGTGCTCAGATTGAAGAGCTTGGCCACATTTGGCTCTTGCTCTTGGAGCTCCAGCCAAAAGACAAAGAAAACTCTGTATTCGCCAAGAACGGGTGTTTTTCATCGTGAATAACAGTCTAAAACAACACAACCTCCATATATGATATAAATCAGACCTCTGCCTTCTGGATATTTGAGGATTTACCTTCTGGAGCACAGACACTGTGACTGTTTGGTGTTTTGTGTTGTTGTATTGGGAAGTTTTGTACAAATACACTTGACCCATCTGACACAAATTCCTACTTGACTATGAACCTTTGTACATTTTGTATTATTGAATGTCTTCATTGATGAAGTCAGTGCTTTGTTCTTACATGTTTTATTTGTTCAGTGTCTTTAAATATTCTGTTTTGTTCTTTTTTACTGTTTATTAACTTAAAGGTTCATCAGTGCTTTTATGGGATTTTTTTGTTCATATGCTGGAACTGAAGTTCTTACTTTCAGCGGAAGTAAGATGGAACTTGTTTTTTACATTTGTAAAACATCAGTATTTTCCACTATTTTGATAAAATAACACAATGTCTGATTTATACATGTACAAAGCTAATAACAAAATAAAAATATTTATTAAATCTGTGTTTTGGGATTTATACATTTTATAAAAGTAAAAAATGTCTTTGCAATTAAACTCAGTGCTATACACTGGATCAAGGATTTTGTAATTGTAACGTAAAATGAAATCGTTATTTGATTTTTGCAATTGTAACTCTTCATCAGCTGTTTGAGAAGTTTGTTTCACATTTTCTGTATCAAAGTAACTGCCTTGTCAGAGGCTTGTGGCAGTTGCTGTGTGTTTTAAGAGTGTGAGAAGAGGATTTATGACCTAAAATATCAGAGAAAGGTATTTCCATATATTGCAGTGATGCATTTAGTATTTGGAACTTAAGCTTTGCAAAGAATCAATGATGTACAGTATGCACACACCACACTTAGTTATTACCAATAATTGTTTATCAAGTATAAAACAGTTTTTGTGTTTTGCCACAAACGTAGATTTTANTATTTAGGTTATTGTAAAATTGGATACTTTGCTTCAATACAAGTTAAAAGTCACCAGTTCCAGGAAGACTTGAGTAAAGGTCGTAATGTTTACAGTAAAGTATCTGTACTTTTACTCAAGTATAGTTTTCAGGTACTCTACACCACACTCCACTGCTCTCAGGTTTGGAAATGGGAAGCAGGGATTTTCAAGACAATGATCTGATTTTAGTGTGTGTTGTGTGTTAAAATCTTGAGCGGTGATTGGTTCAGCATCATGGCAACGTTCTATACTGTTAAGATAGCAGAAACTGAACTTACTTACTAAATCAGAATAAACTTTGAAAACACAAGTTCTATATAATAAACACATTAATTATTTATTATATTATTTATAGTATAAATATATAATATCTATGTATTATAATTAATTGAAATATTGAGGTGACTGAATATAGGTTACTTCTGTAAATGAGCGAGTGAGCCAGAGACGGATGGAAGAGAAAGAGCAGACAGTTCGCCAGAGGCATTTCCTGTTGTGTTATTGTTGAACTAAAGCTGTTGGTTGCGACACGCAGCTGATTTAGCAAAATCTCTCAGGAAAAGTCTGAATAAACAGCCGCAAATTCCTGAAAGCATCATGTAATTGTTGCTCAGTCTGTGGCCATCCACAGATTTTTTTCTGACTCGTACTGGATTTGCATGAATTAAAGTAATGGTTAAATGTGAGTGGCATCACAAAAAACAAGGCATGCGCCACTTAATTATACCACAAAAAGTCAAGTACAGTCTGAAGAAGACACATGACTTTGTTGTTACTCAATCAGATCATGATGCTTCCAACCAAGTTAGAGAGGTTGAGTCCTTGGGAAACCGTGAACTTAATCACTTGACTCTAATGCAATTTAAGTCACTTTGGTAAAAGCACAGGCGTAATGCAGTGAGATGCGGTTATACTGCTTGATGGAATTGTTTTAATGATGGTGAATGATTCAACTGTTCAAAACGGCAATCTGAAATAAATAAAAGTAGTAATGTTTGAATGGCGAAACCTCGATGATGGAAAGGAAAGGTCGGTAAATGTAGACATGTGGGAACAAAAACATCCGAAAAATAATAAAATGAAAGTCTTTCAGGAGCAGCAAAGTAGATATGAGTGAAATATGGAATTCAGGGGATTTATGAAGGAACATCTGCCAGTTTTGCTCTCTGAAAGTTATCCGACACTCTTTGAACACACCCTTGATTTTCTCTGGAACGTCGTGAAATCCGAATCCGTCTGATTCACACAATCTGTCGGCCTATGCACAATATTCCGGTCCGGAGCTCCTGTCGTCCACACATCTGTGCCCGGACACTGCCATCTGTCCTGCACAAGGTCAGAAACACAGTCTTCATCAGAGCCAATCTACTCATTTCAGGTTTTTTGAGATATCAAGTGTGTCATGAATGTTTCCATAATAATCCAGGTCATATTATTTGATATTAATATTGAAAAACATAAAATATGGAAATATTTTTGGTTATGAAAACCATTTGCTTCTTGTTCTCTCCACAAAAAGAAACGTCTATTATATTTATGTGTTTGGCAGATGCACGTAACCAAAGTGCATTACAATAAAGGGCTCAGTCTGTGTGTGTCCATATAGAAATGTTCTTAAAGTAAGTTATGAAATCAAGTTTCCCTGCGACCACACTGATGTATACGTACTTCTATCTAAGTAACCAAAAATGGGTTGATTACCCCCCTTCCCCACACACACACACACACACAATTTGCACAAATCGTCATGATGATAAGTGAGGGGCGTGTATGTGATGATGATAATTGAACACTGCACCATCTGATTGGTGGTGAAGTAATTATCATCTATCTTTTAGACACTTCAGGCTTTGTTTTCTCAGTCATAATATTCATTCCTTTGACGTCTCCACTATTGTTAACTTGAAAAGCATTTTGGAGCGATGTGAACAATGCGTTTATAGCTCCTCATAAATGGAGTAATTATGCAGCTTGGGGATTTATGAACGATAATGGCTGAGTGCTATTTTTTCAGTCAAACAGTTTAGTTTGTGCGTAAAAACAAGGACTCCACAGCGGACCCCGCATCAACCAAGGCCTTAATGAGTTCTGTGAATGTTAAAACATCCAGAAGACTTCTTCATTCGGGTCCACGCCTGGTCTCCATCTTCCTCTCTCGGCGTCTTTCAGATATGTTCCCGCGTATTTAAGCAAAAACAAAAAAGGCAAAATCCCGCATGGTCGACATTCCGAGGATACTCGCGCAGTTGGCAGCAACTTTAGACGACATTAATTTCCACAAAAACATTCATCGGCCGATTGTGTGGCTTTGCGTGTTTAGCCGCGGGGTTTTTTCCCATGCTCTCGTCTCTTTTCTCCTTCTGTCCCTCATTCATACTGTCAGCGACGGGCCCTGCCGGACGGCCGCTCTGTAAGCTTTGCTCTTCATGCTAATTGTCTCTCAATGGGACCGTCTCCTCCCACCGCCATAAAGCACCTTCAGACACATTAACACTTCGCCCCTGGGTTCGAGTGGCTCGGCCGGAGCAGCGCGTGCCCGCGCTCAAGCTGCGCGCTCCTGTGAGAACCTCTGAAACAAGAGTCTAACCAAGCCTCTCATGTGCTGAAAATCAATCATCTTCACACAGACGAGAAAAAGCAGCAAACTTGACTTACTTTAACTGCCTGCATTATTAATGAGATGTAAGTAGATAAGAAACCAGGCAGGGGAAAAGGACGTTCGATCAAAGGGCATACAAAAAAAAACACATCAGCAATTCAAATCCACCCAATTACTCAGGCATAAATAAAAGGTTTAATTAGCATCAATTGCTTCCACATTTCAACTGTTTCCCCTTTTAGATATTCAGGACATCAGAATCTGAACATTAGTGTTTGTTTAAATTCAATTGGAAATGCTTCATTTTTTGAATTGTCGGCCCTCCATCCATCCATTGTAATAATAGTTAATAATAAAAGTTTTAAATAGGTTTTAATTAAAGTTAAATCAACATATTTTTCTTTCTTTCTTTCTTTTTCTTTTTCATTCACATCCTTCACTCCTTTCTTTCTTCTTTGTTTCTGTCTGTATTATTACAATATTATTATTATTATTATTATTATTATTATTATTTACAACATAATTATATTTATTTAGTGGTTCTTTCTACTAAAGACTATTTTAGACACTTCACCCTCCTCTTCACCTCTTTTGCACCTTCTCCTTCAGTTCTGCTCTTTAGCTATTTCGTCTCCCACACGTTTGCAAAACAAAACTCACATTTCAGCCCCTTTAAGTAAGCAGAAGAAAAACAGGCCGCCCGCTTTGTTCTGTCTTGTGGGTTCAGCTTTGTTGTTATTTCATGCCTTAATTCATGTAAGTCCAATTTATAATCAGCAGTCGCTGGGAGGAAGGTTACAACAACACTCTGCAGATCTCTTCTCAACTTCACTTGTTTTCTTTGGTCACTGCTGATGTCACAGCCGAAGCAAAACGCCAAATATGACTTAATAGAGATTTGAACGCAGAGCAGGAAAAGACGTGATGGCAGTGTCTGACCCGTCTCGGCAAGGACACGCTTAAACTCTCACAGCTTCTGAAGATGATGAACAGTTGTTTCCCTGGATGAACCAGAACTTTTCATTCTTTACTTTGGTCACTTCATGGCCAAACTCAAACCAAATCATGGCGTGCAAAGCCAACAACATTGCATGACAATTACTCTGCAATTCATACAGTCAAGTATCAAACTGGACATCAAGTTTCCTGATTTTTCAGCATTAGATAAATAAAGTCAGACATACAAACAGATAGAAATGAATATCACACCACAATCTTAATTTTAAGGGTGAATCATTTCATGAAAAAAAGCATAACAAAGTATAGGCTGAGGAAGTTAGAAAAAAAGAAGGCTAATAAAAAGAAAAGGTATGAAAAAGACGAGAAGAAAGCGATGTTGTTTAATTGTGGAGGCCACACACACGCACAGGCGCGATCCCTTCGCTGGCTCTAGAGCCGGACTGGAGCGGAGACAGCTGGAAACACTCATGTGGGCAGCTTTAGGGGATCCAAGACCGTCTCCCCCCGCTTCCCTCTCACATGACTTTTTATTAACTAAATGAAATATCAATCTGGGTGTCAGAGGATCCTGTTTTTATCAAACGCTGAGCGGGATCATAAATCTCAGATCCTCTGATCTGAGTTCTGGCAACTGAAGGGAGCAAATACTACGAGGCCGTGAAATATCCCGCATCCACGACCCACCTCACTCCCAGAATCTGACCATAATTCATAATGAAAGAAATGAAAAGAACATGAAAGGAAGCTTTTGCACTGTTTCTTTTTTTCAAAGTGTCTATAATATGACAGACAAATCTAAGTTTAGGCTTACTGAATCACACAAAAACACGTTTTATAGAGAGGAAAAAAATAAAAAGAGAGATAAGTGGAAAGATATATGAAGAAACTAAATAATGACAAGGAGACAATGAAGGAGGAAAAAGAGCAAAAGACTATCAAGAGAGACTATCATGAAGAGTGAAAAAAATAACACTAAGAAAGAGAAAAAAGAAAGAGATTTGAAGAATATACATTTGAATTACACATTGAAAGGAATTTAAAATATTCAATGAGTGAGCTACTAAAGTAAATCTGCAAGGCTGATGGAGCAGTTGCCATGGAAAACAGGAAAATTGAGAGCAGATCTGACTTCCTCTTCCACAATACCTGGAAGTGTTTAGGAAAACAAAAACAAAACACCCTCAGCCCAGCAGTTCACCAGAATAATCACACTGAAACAGAACTACATGAAACA
>SOMO01000086.1:745535-763863 GCA_028128575.1 Paedocypris carbunculus
GATCCGCATTTCCTGACTGTTATTGAGTAATGCATTGAACGGCAAAATAAACACGTGTTAACCTCTAACGCGGTGTCGGCTCTTGCATTACTCCTGGATCGAGCTTCTGGACAACTCCCTTCGACAGAGACCTGCAATCTCGGCCATGATGGAACACCTGACTGATGTAGAATTATTATGCAGCCTCCAAGAAAGATTAAAACCTTTCACAGACTATGGATCAATTTTCTGACGTAAGTTCTACAAGGTCTGAATGCTCTTCTAATTTGAAAATAAGACAACATTACAAAGGCTCCTTTCTCAAGAGTTGCCAAAACAAGACGCCTGTTGCTTTTCGGACGCTAAGAGGTGAGCTACTACAGAAGGTAAGTGCTGATTACACTGGTCTGTCAGGAAGTAGCGCAACGACACTTCAATTTGGTAGTAACCTTGTTGCTAATGGTCTATCTCTAGGGAAAAATAACGGTATTTTCTAATGGGCTGTGGTTGAAGCCCGTCCCCTGCCATGTCAAACTTTTTGGGTAGGAGGTGGTACATTGAAAGAATCAGTGAGTTCTTGAACTTGTAGCAGCAGCAAAGTTGATGGAGATCTCACTGGTGTTGCAATGCGAGTATCTGTAGTAAACAATGAAGCCCTTTTCACGATCTGAACATCTCGGTCTGTGTCTTGCCAATTTTGTTCAGAATTTCAAGATGTTTAGTTTTATATTACACATTTTAAAAGTAAGTTTGCATGTGAACACACTACTCTAAGTTTAAGTCGATCCGGATAAGGAGACTTTTCTCACTAAAGGGTTCTCACAAAAATTGTTGTTACTTACTAAAATTGTTGTTACTTGTTACTACTTATATTGTAGTATGGAAAAATGTTAGGAGAGAAAATCATTGGGAGAGTGAAAAATCCTGCACATTAGATCAGATTTGTGTTTCTTAAGGGTCATAAATTGTCTGGATCCCCCCTGGACGGTCTTAAAAAGACACTTCTCTGGGGAACAATGTGCATCTGTGCTGCTCGGTGTGAGTGTGTCTGGATCTGAGCCCATCAATTACACCAGATTCATCACGTTATCAGCTGCAGCTGTAGAAATGCATGCCCTGCTCCCACAGGAAGAGGAAGTTCTTACACTGAGCAGGGATTGGCTGGAGTAAGAGTTCAGAATTCTCAAGCTCGAACATGGACCAATAATTCCCCAGCAAGGGTGAAAGGCACTTGAAACACCAGAGCTATATTTTAAAGAATATTCTCTCTTAAAAATCATTTAGCTCAAGAAAAGAAAAAGAGAGTTTGAGAAAGAGTAGGTGAAAGAGAATATAGAGAGAGAAAGAGAGAGAGAGAGAGAGAGAGATAAAGACACTGTCAGAAAAAAACACTGACATCCGAGAACAACGGAGTTTACTCCTCTACCAATATGCAATGCTTTTTACAATCCTTCCATGTTAAGATGAAGATTTGAAATTCTGCTCACTAAAATAAAGAAACTTGACCAAGTACTATAAAACCATCCATGTATTCATTATTTCACAGGTTGTATGGTTTAAAAATATTAAAACCAACTCAGCATCATCTTGGGCTTGATCTGGAACAGCGATGTTTTTTGTTAGCACTTGGGAGGGAGGAGAACAATCCGTGCAGGCAATTAGTTTAAACATGGAGACAAACATTCCTTTGAAATGGAGAAATAGCAATAGAGAGGGAAGGTGAGGGTGGGTGCAGATAAAGATGAAGTAAAAAAGACAGCAAAAAAAAGTATAGAAAGCCAGAAGAAAAAAAAAAAAAAGGCATGTGAGAAAGGAGAGAGAGAGACAGAAAGAGAGAGAGAGAGAGAGAGAGAGAGAGAGAGACGTGGGAAAGAGAAAAAGTTCTAGCTTGAAGATAATTTTCTGCCAGTTAAGCCATCAACTTACACAAGGTTTGATTTATAAGACATAAACATAACAAATGTCTCCAGCTGAGCTCTTTCCTTTCTTGGGGTTGAAAAGTCTCAGACGAAGCCTTAGACCTGCTGGAGACAAAAAGCCCTGAAAAGGCTGCAGGTCCTGACACCCAATTCTTATATTAATCCTATATATCATGTTTTCTGTCCCTAGAGATATAGCTCTCACTCCTCAAACTGAAGAAATTAATTATCAGCAAAATGCAGCATGGCAATGCAATACTTTTTAAAATGCTAAGATTTAAAAAATACCACTCTCAATATCATCTTGTAGTCACTGCTGAGAGATAACTACCTCACAAAAAGACCCCAGTTTGTGAAGCTGAGCGACTGTTTGTCAGATGTAGAGATCTCACACAACACGGAGGGCACCGCAATGGATGCATTTTCTCTACATGTCTGACTTTTAGTACCGTTATCTGATCTCAGTAGGCACTGCCAATGTTGACAAAGAGTTGGTGCTTTACATCAGACGTAACCTTCCAACACTAATATGCATATACAGTATAAAGCAAGCTAACATTCATCATGTATAACACCTCCCACCCCTGGCACCACACAACATGTGAGCATTACACTGTCAAAAAACATGTTGGACCACTTTGAAAATCAAGTCAAATTGACAGTAAAAATTTTAAACATAATAAAACTTTCCTGTGCAAGATCTACTTCTGAAAGTCTCCAGTCTCACATCATATCAGATTATCAAACTTTTCTAATCTGAGGTAAATTTCAAGTGGTTGGTGATAAAGCTCTTCGATGCTTCTGTAGGTGTTTCTCGTCACGTTTCACTGATGGGGTTTGTTTGGACTCCTGTGTGAAGCTCCTGTCCAGCTGTGGAAAGCTCTCAGATCTTTTCACACAGATACATCACTATCTATCAATCAGTTTTCAGTAGGTCCTAAATCAGTAATGGAGAAGCTCTCAGGCACGACGAGGCTTCACAGCAGATAAAACACACGCCAGACTCTAGTGCCTTCACTATAAACACACACCATCACTGACGGATATGTGACTTTCCTAACTCGTGAAAACAAACACTCCTCACTCAACCTTATACCCGTATCTCTCTCCTGCTTGACATTTCTAGAAAGCTGAACGAGAAAAAAAGGTTTATACCAGGATGTGTTTCCCTAAATGAATAATAATGTGTTGATGCTCCACAAGACTTTTCACTTGACTAGATGAAGATTTAATCTTGTTATCTTATCTAATCCTTATCAACGTCTAAACTAAACTAGACATTAAAATAGATTTAAATTATAATCAAAAGTGATTTGACTTGTCAGGAATTTGACTAGTTCTCATATATCACAGAAAGTGACATTTACTGATGCAATGTAAGTGTCCTAGGTTTTTATGGAATTAACATATAACTAGTTCATGAAAGGTGCAGACCACAAAGCTGGGAAGCAATGGGATCTCATCCTTGCTTGCAATTGTGACAACCAATCACATCACCCCTTTCCAATCCTCTAATCACTACTTTTTCAATTCACTGTTTCACTAACACAAACCCTGAAACCTCAACCTAGCAGTCTCTTTTTGTCGCAACCTCCGTGCCCTATTTTCCACCAGCTTCTGCTATCTGGTCTCCAAATCTCTACGTTCTCTCCCTCACTTCTTAACTCTTTATCTAGATTCTGCCACTAACACATTCTGTTCCACCCTAACAACATGTTTTAATTAGCATGTGTTCTCTCATCACAAAACCAACTCGTTCTAAGCCCACGTTTAGAACATCGATTAGAAACCCAGAGGGCTTACTAACACCCTCCGCAGCGACAGAGCTAAACTCAGGGTTGCATAAAGGAAATGAAGTACATTTGAGGCCAATGTCTTAGCCGCTAAAATCATCTTTTACCAGAGTAAGATCACTGGTGCCTCAGTCATATGCAGAAGACACACAGCTGTTTGAGGCACGACCTGATGGCTTTAGCCGCATCTCTTCTTGTCTCATTTCCAACTAGATGACAGAAATTCCACCTGCAAGTTAGTCTTGACAAGACAGAACGCTTGATGATTTCTGCTCATCCACAGAACACAACATTACTGTTCAGCTCGACTCAACCACTTAACGCCATCTAAGACTGCCAGAACCTTGGAGTTGTGTTTGATGACCAACACACATCTCGACGGCCATGTCATGTAGATTTGCTCTCTATAACATCACAAAAATATGACTTTACTTCTCACATTACAACGCTAAATTTCTGGTACAGGCTCTTGTAATCTCAAGGCTGGATTACTGTAATGCTCTCTTGGCAGGTCTGCCTGTTGCCTCAACACATCCTGGCAGGACTGGTCTTTAAACCATCTAAATGGACACAAGTCACTCCATTGTTCGTCTCCTTACACTGGCTGCCAATTGCTGGAATGATCAAGTTCAAAACTTTATTGTTGGCATTCAAGACCATTACTGGTACAGCACCATCTTACTGTACCTCCACTCTCTGGTACAGGAATTGTCTCCCTCATGCTGTCTACAATCAGAGACTGAACGACGCTTGGTAGTTCCTTTGCAACGAATATTAAAATCTCTAACAAGAACCTTCTGTCGTTCAGCATCTCTCTGGTGGTACGATTAATAAATCCTTGTTAGAAACTCCTTCACAACATTTAAATCTGGGGAATGGGTCCTTCTTGCTGTGAGGTGAACTCGCTAATGCGTCGCGGAGGCTTTCATGTCATCCAAACTCTTTAATAGACCAGATAAATAAAAAAAACAATTCTTGCTGGTCTTTACGTACTCAGTGAGATTTACACAATTAGACATTGAGATGTTAATCACTGAAAGTAAAGCTTCAGCTCTTAAACCACATCCATCTCTATAAATATCAAATGTAAATATATGTTTCTGCCTGGAGATAAACTCTCGTGTCTGCTGAGGAATGGGAGCGGCAGTATCACGTTCTCCAGCTTCATCCATTACCCACAGAGAGACTCAGTGAACACAATAAATTCAAGTCGTAAATGCGGCGTCGTGCTCATGCCGTGACGTCACAGGAGATCCGTGATCGACAGAATTTAGAGCAATGCATAGTTGGAGAATCAAATGGAGCAAAACATACACACACGTGATGCATTGGAATGTGAGGTCACATAACAGCGTGACCGCAACTTTGTAAATCTACACAAGCCTCCTGAGACAGTGTGTTGTGCGCGTGTTATTGTCATACAAGCCAGACATGACTTTTAACGCGTATCACTGAGTGTCTCCAATCTGTCCTGTTTGCCTCCATAAATTAAGCTAATGTCAAAAGTCAAGATTTCTCAAAGAAAAGTATTGAACTAACATGTTATGGGCTATTCTCTTGTTTGTTTGATTCCTTTATGTATTGGAAAAAAATGATATTTTGTCAAAATGGGGCAGGACAATTATGTTGACACCCTTTGAAGCTTGGTTGAATAAAAGCATTTCAAGGTTGTGATGCTCTAGGAAGTGCAACATAAGTCCAAGTCTGTGCATTGTGTGTCTCTGTGTGCCACACTAATCGTCTGGAGACTTTAGAGTCATAATTGCTTGAAATATATCAACTCGCAAGTCCATCTCCAGAGATCTACATTTGCAGCAGTTATCAAGAAGCTTTGATCCCATAGCACTGTAGCTAATCTCCCTGGGTGTGGACGAAAGCAAACAGATAAAAGGTTGAAATGCAGCATAGTCCGAATGATGGATCAGCTGTCCCGAACAAGTTCCAAAAAAATTAAAGCTGTCCTGGAGCTCTCCTCAGAGTGCATCAGTGTCGGCACTAACTATCTTTCCACATTTTAATGAAATGAAACTCCACCATCTGAATTGGTGGCTGAAATGTTTGTGGTTAAATGCTTCAAATGCAATCATATGAAAAGATGGCGGGGAGATCATTTGGAATAATTGAGCATTCATAGAGAAAATATAGAACATTTGTTCTTCAGATATTTTTAGGCCTTGGAAACCTTGAATGCTCTGACGGCCCAACACTGATAAAATATGAGGATTAACAATGAATATTAGTGGTAATGTAGAGTCCAGTGTCAGAAAGCTGTGTTTGTATCTGAGGACTTCACAGCAGGAAAATAACTATTCTTCCAAATACACGGCGCAGTTAGAAAAGGAAAAACTAGCAAAATTGAGAGTGAGAGTAAAGAAATGTGATTGTTGTAAGTAGCGACTAATCTCAATTATTTTTATATTAGGTTAAGTCGCCAAATAATTTTGTTGCATTTTCATAGTTGTGTGACATTCTGTCAAATTAGGTCTTTTCACTTTTCACGTTTTATTCCAATACTTGCAAAGGCAAAAACGCATGCACTGTATATCAAAACATGTGATAATGTTGTGCAAAAAAAACTTCTACAAAAATTCCAGGATTTCGAAAAATTTGGGACATGCTTCGATATAACATTTTGAAGACCGGATGCTGGATTTATGGAAACAATTTTACTTGAATGTGAAACTGATTTTCTGGTGGAGCAACATTTGAATTAGCTGCTGCCCTCTAGTGGGAAGTAACGAATCTGGGCTTCATCTGATTCACACTAGCCTACAATTCTCAAAAAAAAAAAAAAAACCCACAGATGCTTGTTTTTGTTATATTTCTTGACTCAATGACTAAACTTTATCTAAACCAATGATTATTGTAAAAGTGAAAGTTCTTGTGCAACTCATTGATGAAATAAAAGTATGACATTTTAAGTTAAAGTTTAATAGCTTGAATATTCTAGCCAAATTTTCAGTCAACTTTATTTTACTCCATTTTTAAAACTGTCTCATCTGAGTTTAAACATGGTTCAGCCTTAAATCATTAGATTCAACTGAAGCATTGTCTAAGTTTAATTCACATTATAGAAAGCATGTGTTACAGTAAACAATTTAATATTATATTATATTATAGTTTAGTACTTTACACACAAGCACAAAACACACAATTCTACACTCTCTCCCACACAAACAAACTTGAAACAGAAAATTAACGGTCACACATTAAAAACAAAGTTTCTCACACACAAACACACTCAAACAGACTCACAGTCACACTGGTAAAGCACACACAAACACACGCTCACACACACACACACACACACACACACACACACACACACAGTTACACATTAAAATCAACACTCTGTCTTTTTCTGTCATTCGCTCTCTATATTCATATATACATTTTATTCAAATGTATTAATACTGGAATAATTATTCTTTTAGCTCTTAGCTCATTATTACATTTTTTGTGTTATACTTTTCAACAATTTGCTTCAAATATTTAAATATTTAGTATATTTTTCAGACACTACAATTCTTCTGAATGCATATTTTTGAACTGTGAGTGAAAAACCCAAGCATCCAGCAAAAGCATTTGGAGAACATACAAACGGCAAGAGCTTGATCATTTTTCCCCTTTTTAAAATATAATTAGTTTTAGGT
Organism: Paedocypris carbunculus; assembly: GCA_028128575.1. Classification (NCBI taxonomy): domain Eukaryota; kingdom Metazoa; phylum Chordata; class Actinopteri; order Cypriniformes; genus Paedocypris; species Paedocypris carbunculus. The sequence goes on from SOMO01000086.1 coordinate 752,880, forward strand.
TTATGCATGCTTTAGTCAGTTACATTTTTAAGTAAAGCACTTTCTTTCGATCTGAAAGGTGGCACCTGTCTTCTCCATCTCTCTCGAGGACTTCTTGAACCCTGAGGGTCCGAACCTTGAACCTGACCTGCTGCTGGCATTAGTGAGGATGATGTGTTATGATAAGCCACACAACCGTCCAACGCTGAGCTGCTGCTGAGATAAAGCAGTTATTCTCTGTGTCCTGGCACTTATGACGTGAATCTATTACCTGGTACCAAACACCAATCGCTCATCACGAGACCCCCTAATCCTGCTTTCTCTCCAGATTACATGCCAAAGTCAAAACATCCAGAGAAAACTCTGCAATGACCTCCACATTCTCAGTTCTTCTGTTCTTTCTAGCTCAACAACACTGTTTTTCCTCACAGAAATTGTAAATTCCACAAATGAAGTTTGCATACTCTTATTTATGATTTTTTGAAAATATTTTAAACAATGAAACGAAATATAATATTTGTATTTGTGTCTTTCATGGTATTAATTAAATTTCTGGAAGCAATCAATAAGCAATTAAACTGTTTTAATTTTTAATGTTTCAATTAACTCTTTTTAATATAAAAAGAAACAAGCTTTAATGTTTTGAAGAAAGTATTATTAGTTTTAGAATTTAAATATTTTAATTCCCACACTCTCCTGTCACCTGAACTGTCACTTCAAAAATGCTTCTTTTTTTTTTTTTTTTTTTTTAAATATAATACAATATTTTAAATTATTTTGAAGAAGTTGTACAATAAATGCAAAATTATCAATAACCCTCAAAAATTAGTAAAAGTGAATGAGATTTGGCCACTACAGACCATATCCGCTCTGCATTTAAAAATCCAGTGAAATTACACACTCACTTAGAAGTGAACACACAAATCCAGAGCAGTGGGCAGCCTTAAACCATGTCGGGGGCATGTGGGGGTCAGTCTTTTGCCCAAGAACACTTGCAACCTTGCACCGGAACCAGCAACTTTTTAGACTCAAATCCTGAATTTCACAAGACTAATATTCATATGCTTGATTATGCCAGGTTAATCTGTTCAAACCATTATTGTAAACACATCAGAGCGAAAACACTGTAAGCCTTGTGTTCCAGAGATTAAAAAATGCTGTAGTTTGATCGAAGCTTGCAAATTTTATCTCAGAATCAATGCTATGGAACATGTGGAGATTGATGAGTGAATCAGTGACACAAATACTGATGGGGGTTGAGGGGGTTACACACTGTACTGTTGTCATATGGTGAAACTATTGAAGAATTAGTGGGCCATAAATTCTTTGGAACATGTGAACCTGAGAACTTTACCCCAACTGTGAAGACAGAGATGGGCCGAGATGTACCGTTTTGCACAATTCGATGTACATTTTCCCAATCCCTAATTGGACCATATCACCGGATGGGACTGACACACTGCAAAATCCGCACAGACTGGGCCTTGAACTTCAAACCTCGAGATGCAAACAGGATTCTCATTCATAGCTGGATGACTGTTGCCACACACACACCATTGCTGTTTTTTTAATTGTGAATTTTCTCAATTACTGTTTTTAGGCAAATAAAAAAATTGTATTATTTTTAACACTTTATTTAGCCACTGCCAAATGTCGATGCATGTCTAATATTTCTATTGTTCTGTTATTGAGCCAATAAAAGCATAGTATACGTATGCACGTCTGGCTCCCGAACAATTATTTAAAGAAAGAAGACAGGTGTACACTACTGCATAAAAATGACATATTTCCATTTATTTGTGATTGCTCCTGCCTTTCAAGAAATATGAAAAAAAAAATGGGTGTTTATATTTTTGCGCAAATTTGAAAAAAGGGGTGCATATGTTCCTGTGTGTGTGTGTGTGTGTGTGGGGGGGGGTGCAGTGTGTGTAAAGCGAAATATAGAAAGAGAAAAAGAAGGAGAGAATAGCAGAGAGGGAATTTGTTTTTCTTCTCAAAGTAAAACTCTGGCGTGCTGGAATCAGCGGTGTAGCTGGTGTCGTGCGGCTAGTGGGAGCAGGTCATGTAGGTGGTCTGTGAATCTGGTCTCTTATCGGAAGTCAGGATCAGTGCAGTGCAATAACACACACTCTCTCTCTCTCTCTCTCTCTCTCTCTCTCACACACACACACACACACACACACAACATCATGAATTTACTCTCTGTTTACTGATTGGCAGAAACTATATTTACCTTGGCTGTGGAAGTTTTGGTACTCACTGGGAATAAAAGGCCTATAAATAAAATCCAACTTTAACGAGTCAGATATAAACACAGCATCACGTGTTGGAATATCATCTGACTGAAGAAACATCAGCGTAATGCTATCTGCTCAGCATCGCAGTCCCCACAATCCACTGTGCATCTGTACATCACACTCTAGCAGCTAATTCACAAGCTTTCTAAAGACTAAAAGTTTATATTTCTGTTACTTTATGTTCCAGACATTTGTAAATCAAACTTGAACTTACACAGTGTAGAGAAATGATATAATAAATCTACATTTTGTGGCTAAAACGTTGGATTTGTAAATGTGGGTCAAATGATGTCAGTGTAATTTGAGGTTTGACCAAGTGGACGATGCAACCAAGTCATACTGCACAGTAATATTTAACATCGTCAGTTCGGAGAGAATCAAGACGCCAAACACGTTTTGGAAACATACCAGATTCCAATGGTATTTGCTTGGTTCAATCTGCTGACATAATTTGTAAATAAATAAAAACTGAACCTGAGTTAGGCTGGAATCATAGTTACAAAGCACCAGAATGAAATTCAATTATGTTTTTTTTTTCTGGAAGAACCTCTCGAAATATCTTTTTCTGCCAAACGAAGAACTCTCAAAATAATCTTTTCTCCCCAAAAGCCGGAAGTGAGTTATCATGATAGTTCCACAGGGGGTTTGAAGAGTACTTCAGCGGTTTGGATGCAAGGTAATATATTTATTTTTTAGGGGCTCAGCACCAAAGACAACAGCTTGCGCTGGAACGGCTCGAGTTTAATTAAAGGAAATTCTGTTGCAGTACAGATAATCAATCAGGCTTGTCAACGGGACAAGAAGATGAGCAGCTCCATCCAACCTAAATATCTCAAGCAGTTATTGAGGGAAACGTCACTCCAGCCAAATCCTCTGTGAAACCCAAGAGGAGGAACTGATCAGGTTTGACGGAATTATTTCACTTCCTCTGGGTCACTCGAGGTCGCAATTTGCTAGTAATTTCATCGCTGGATTAATACTGGATGTCCAGTCCTAATGTGGCAAATAAAAATTAATCCTCACTCTAATAAGCACTCGACAAAACAGAATGCCAGTTAGAGTGAGATAAAAAGTAGTAAGGGGGTTAAATAAACGAGTGTGTGTGTGTGTGTGTGTGTGTGTGTGTGTGTGTGTGTGTGTGTGTGTGTGTGTGTGTGNTCAGGGTTTATCTGAGTAGCTAAATGGGTCCATTTTGCATGAAATCACACTCCAGAAAACCAGAACCACACTGACAATGGTTTTTTCAATAACACATTTTAAATAACTAGAAGTCTTATCAAGAACAAAACCAAAACACAGCAAGACAAATGCTTTTCGCATGAACGCAACTTCATTGACCGGCAGCTCACTTTTAAATGCAGCAACTAAAATACTCCATGAGAATTACAGTATTTGCAGCTGCTGAGCAGGATAACGAGCCAGCCGGTGCAGCAATCAGACCTGCTGCTTACTTTAGTGTCCACCAGGGAGAGCCGTGGAGCAGGACTGTGACGCCAATTACAGTTCATAATCTCCAAATATTACACAAGATGGACAGTCAAATGATATTTACAATATTATTGCAGGTTAAACCCAAGCAGCTGAGAGAGTGAGTGGGTGGGTGGGTGGGTGAGTGAGGGAGTGAGTAAGTGAGTGAGTGAGTTAGTGAGTGAGAGAGTGAGTAAAGAAAGAAATGGAGAGAAAGCAATAGAGGGAGCGAGATACAAAAAAGTAGAAATACACAATAACAGATAATAGAAAAATGCAAGACAAAGGTAAAAAAAAAAGAAACTTGAAGTGTGAAAGACATACAGCCAGAATGAGATCGATGCATTTTAATAGGCAAATAAATATGTAAAAGAAGTCTTATTAGGGTCTTTAATAAAGTTTTTTAATGCTTAGTTGTTTTTGCAAATGGATCCCGTCTGGAAGATCCGAACAAGACGTCATTAAGTCACTAAGATGCTTTGTTTTAACATTGTGTCCTTTCGAAAATCTCTGTAAGTTTAAGTAATCAAAGAACTGCCTCCTAAACCAGCCAGAATAAATCTCTCTTGACTAAACACTCGCTCTGAAACACCATTCAAACTGCAGTTATGAGAGCAGCAAATCTCAATTTGTGTTTTCTGCAGTAAATTCGGAATAAAACCAACATGAAGCCAAAAGGCAAGGCATAGAAACCTGATACGTATTCACATAAAAATCTAAGACATCCGCAGTTAAGAAAATAAACTAATTTTGCACACATCAGCAAAATAGCAACAAAATGCGTCAACAAACGTCAAGAAACGTCCTGTTTAGAGAGAAAGTAGTATCCATCTGTATGAGTGTCTATCACAAGTGATGAATGCAGAGTGCAAGTAGTGCTGTACAAAATATTTAGCATTACCGTAAATATGTTTTTATAGCAAAACAAAATGTTTTACAATGCACTTACTTACACTATAAATGTACATTTTCCTGAAATGCCACACCAATGTGGGTGAAAGCTACTCTTACTAGAGATAATGATAAGGGATCGTCAAAAAGAGCAAAATATAAAACAAAAGCACCAAAGGATTTCATAATGGCTCAATTCTCAAAATTTCTACAGCCTGTTAGCGAAAATCCATACACTCGCCCACCCACACACACACACACTTTCAAACCTGATTTTTTGTTGCCGGTCATTTGAGTGATAACAGATAACCATATACTGAAACACATTTTTTCTAAAATGTACTGCTGAAATGTACACTAATTGTTTCTGAGCAGTTGCTTTTATAAGCCAAGGTGTGAGTGTGTGACATGGAAGAAACAAATTTTGAGAATCAAGACTATGGTCACATGACTGGCATGTCCTCTGATTTACGGAACTACAAATTGTGTATTTGATATCAGTTGTGATGTGAGCTCTACCGACCCAGATGTTTTGAAGTGAACAAGAGACTCTTAATGGAACTGCACAGTCTGGGCCTGTAAAATCTCTGTCAGCTTTATTACTCTGATCTGACTCTAGACACTTTCAACACAATTTGCCTTTTATTTTTATTTGGAATTTTTTTTTTTTTTTGGGTGGGTTGTGACCTTTCGCAAAGTTAAAGAAAAAAAATTGAATCTGAAGCGATTTATGGATTTGTATCTCTTTTTGTATTCTCTCAAATTATCATGTTAAATTGCCTTTTCTGATAAAATAGTATTTTTCCGACTGGAAACACAGACTGGCCTGAAACGAGGGATTAGTTGTTATTTACAGTCAGTGACGTCCTTCAAACACTCTGTTCGTGTTTTTGAGCTTGTGACAGACACGTGAATCACAAAACACTATTAGCAAAGCAAATTTACTAGCGGATCAGTGTCCTTTAGCTAGATGTTGCCTTTAAGTTCTACATGTGAAACATGTTTTAGCACCTTGAAATGTCCAAATCAAACAGAAGTCACAGCCGGGGAGAAAGTGGAGAGATGTCTGCGCTCAGGACGTTTAGTAGCTACACTGTTTTCCCAGCAGCCCTGGCGTCGTTAAATCAACCTTGGGTCAAGCCGCGTGACCTTTACGACTCCCTGGGTGCGTTTGCTCTAAAACACGTTTTGTTGTCTCGAGCTGAAAGCAGCCAACATGTCTCACAGTGTCCAGAGGTCAAATAACGTCCTAATAAATCAAACCATTGGCCTCCTCCCTCTCTCTCTCTCTCTCTCACACACACACACACACACACACACTACACCAACACACACAATCCTTCCTGTCACACGGATCTAAAATTCACTTTTACTGGAGACTTAGATTCAAGTGAATGTGGTTGTTATCTACGCCAAGAGTCACATAATCGCACTGGGAGACAATTATTGCACACAGCCAAAACTGGATTGAAATTGCCATCTCGCGACACTAATTAAATTAATTGATGAAAAAGTTGACAAAATTGTGACTCACTTATAAATCGACTTTTCAGCTTCAGAAATGGATTGAAACGGCAGTGGTGAACTATAATGACTTACTGAATGGACTGAACCAGATACCGTGATTGACTGACTTTTGTGTTAGCCTGGTGATAATCGCATCCAGAAAAGTTTTGTTTTGCAAAGCTTCTTCATGAAAATTACTATATGTGGAACAACAGCAACTACAGTGAAGGAAGACTTTTTGTTCACTGTGGTGCGAATCAATACTACCAGAATTGATACTGTCAAGAATCAATGTTGGTTGCTGAATCTTCTGTTTAGAAATTCTCTTCGTCAAGGTGTGGAAAATTTCCAACTTTACAATGCTTCGACAGTTGCTGTGAGACGCTTGTTTTTGCATATCATGAATCAATAGCACTAAGAAGAATGTATCTACCTGCTTTTTTCTGTTCAATAAATCATCGTTCAAGATCTTCTACTTCTTCTTTTACAGTTTTTCTCAATCGCACAGACACATTTTTTATGCAGCTCTCCTCCAAACACACTCCCCAATGTTCAAGCTACATTCACAAACGTTAGACTCTTAAAACTCTGCAAAACCAAACTTTCCCCTCAAAACAGTTTAATCTGAGCTCAAAAGTGAGCTATGTGCTCAAATTGTGTCCTGAGTCCATAAGAATGAAAAGCACTAGTGAGCAGTCCCTAAACACTACACAGAAAAATGCTAAACACTCAGGACTTGAAGCAGAAGAAATAAAGGTGGTTCACTGTAAGATAATGCACATTGCAAAACAAAGACAACCTGACCATTTAGCACAAGAGGACAAAACACATTCAGCAGCGAGACTGGATATTCTCAATTGAAATTGAGTGGTGAGTGCTGAATTTCACTCAGTTTCCTGAAATGGCTTTGTTCTCACGAACCATATCAAAAACCAGGGTCATAGATCATAGAAACATACATAGTACATACATAAATATACATAGATCCTACAAGCAGTTAGACCAACCCTCCATTGCAATACTACAGTACAGTGATGCAGTGAAACATGTATTCGCTTACAGTATACTGTGGTACAGTATATAAAGTAATAATAAAATTTCTAACATTTTCTTGCTTTTCAATCTATAGGTCCAGTGGGATTTGCGGATAGGCCAGACCTCTAGTATTCATATAGTACTGTGCTCATTCAAAAAAGGTTGTCAATATTGCCGTACTTTACAGTAACTTCAAATAAAGATGTTTACCTGTACTCGTCTCCAAATCTTTGGATTATTGTGAACCTGCTGATGTTTGATTTCTCCAGCCTCCCTCATGCTCAGACAATAAACAAGATCATGGTCAATCACAAGGCGCTGATTTCATCAGATATTACCGTTCTTTGTTTTTGCTAAACACATCATCCTCCTCTCACAAACTCTTCCTCAGATTTTCCAAAGTTTTTGTTTCAAACTTTGTTTGAACTTTCTAACCAGATTTAGAATCTATTATTTCTTTCTCTATATTTGTACCATTGATTCCTTAACATTACATTCCCGCTCAGCGGACAAGCTGAGACCAGCTGGATGTTCAGCTGTGTGTCTGAAATTTACGTCTTTCCTAAGTGCCATTTTGGTGTTTTTATTCACACACCTTAAAGTGTCATGCTTTGGGAGCTTACAATGTGAAATTGGCACAGCCAAATTAATAAAAACACATTTCGGCAATTTTCAGCCCCATGAGCCTCATAAATTCATTAGAACTACGAGTCAGCCTATCAAACTAGGCGCCACCAAAAATCTCGCTCCTAAAGAAGTTTGAGTACTGAAAACTTTGGAGTGCTTTGAAAGTATGGAGTGGGAGTGAAGGAGTGCAGAAGGAGTTCCCTCGGAGCGACTCCCAGAGGTGATGTTCCGAAAAGGTCCCACCAGGAGGAGGCCCAGAGGAAGAACAAGGACACGTTGGCAAGACTATGTCTCAAAGCTGGCCTGGGAACGCCTCAGTGTCCCCCTGGAGGAGCTAGAGGAGGTGGCGAAGGAGAGAGAAGTCTGGGGGACCCTCCTGAGGCTGCTGCCCCCCCGGATAAGGGGAAGAGGATGAAAACATGAAAGTTTATTTGATTTTATGAGTCACAAATGTTTGCTTTTGAAGACATTCAGCTGACTTGACATCAGTCCATCACATTGAAACGCACTGGTGCATGATTTATGGTAAACATCTGAGTTTCTTTATAGCCATGATGCTGATTGTTGCAGTGTGTAAGGTTTCTTACTGTGCCAAGCACATTGGCATTACAAGATATTAATTCGATCTCGATTCACACCACTGNGAATTGTAAAAAACTTTCCTACTTTTTACATCATATCGTGTTTTAAACAAAACTATCATCATTTTGCAATTTGGCTGTTAACGTTTAGCTTACTTGCTTTCAATTCATGCCAGCATTCAGGCTTTACATCTGAGAGAGAACTCGATCCGGCTGGACGTTTACGTTTCACACAGAAACATATTAAATATATTAAAGTGAAGAGTCGCAGACTCAGATTCGTGTTGATCCTCAGCAGGAAAACTCAGAACCATCAGGCCCGTCTGGACCGGACAGTTTCACATGTCTGACATTTGTAAAAGTGCTGCACATTCCTTCACTTTACTTTCTTTAATTCAATAATTGAAAATATTTCTTGCCAAAATACACACTCATAAATCTCTTCTTCGAGTATTATATTTGCCTGACTTGCAGCTCTCAGTCAAAAATTATTTATTAGTTCACATTTTTTAGTTCTAAATATTTATTGTGGTCTGTGTTTTTTTTTTTAACGTATTAAAACCGTAATAATTGATCTATTTTTCAAAAAAAAAAAATTAAAATTAAAAAACTATATAATCTCTGCAATGTTTTTGTGTGTGAGTCGTTTTATGTTGCTATGTCAGTCTAATCTCAATATAGCCCTAACCCTATAGCAACTGCATGTTTCTTTAAAATCCCAAGGATTAAGGGTAAATTGCTAGCATTTAATTGTTGTGTGGTTGGTTGATCAGGACACTGATATTAAAGGCACGCTCATCTCTGGGAACTCAGCGATGGACTTTGCAGAACTCCCAGTGGCTTCTCGTCTTCTGAAACCTGGAAGCAGGGAAATCCCTGTGTGTGTTGAGGCAAGTTTTTTCCGAGAGAACTCCCAAAGGTTATGCTTCTTTTTAAAGCCGTCCCGTATCTGCAAAGACGCTCTGTGCATGAACTGGTGCGGTGCATAAGCTGTCCAAGTGGCAAGCCTTTTCTAACATGCCTCCCTCATGTCCCTTATGTCATCCCTCACCTCCCTCGCAGCCAACCATACAGTAGCAACCCCTTTTTAACAGCTAGACCCCATGGTTCCAGCATGTCATTTCTCAGCTCCCTCGCAGGCATCCAAATTAGAGCCATGTAGGTTCCTCCAGTGCAGTGAGCCGTTGCAACACAGTGTCCACAACATGCTGCATTCTGGAAGAACTGCCCCAGGGTACCAATCATGTACTGCTCTATTAATGTACTCGCTTCCGCTGAAGCTTACACACTTTTTTGGACCATTTGGTTTGCCACAGCATGGCCACACCAGTGCAGCAGGCCAAATGCTGAAAGATGATGGCAAGGGAGGTGCACCTGTGGCTGAATCTGGCAGAGATGAAAAAAAAATCCCCATATTCGGAATACCCTCATTTCATGTCACAGAAAAAGCCCACTCAGTGTTCTACAAAAGCTGTAGCTGCCATGCGCTGCCGCAGCCTCAGAGTGTGTAGTGCACAGAAAGCAAAACCACCAGCTAAGGACATCATAAGGTCTCCAAGTCATGTGAACTGGAAAAAGAAAAATCGACAGAACTTTGGTGTAGCTTCAATCAAGCTCACTGTTTTTAGGGCGCCCGTTTCTCCTAGTTGCGGAAGGGGTGCTACTTTGGGGTGCCAACCATTAAAGTGCTGTCCCTATCGTTTCCAGGCCTTATAGTGAAAGCAGGAATGTCTCCTTTTCTTTGCTCCCACTGTCAGATTTAGGTGTTTTCACTTCCCAAATCGTCCACCCGGGATATACAGACAGTACAACTTGGCTATGCTGCACAGTTCACGCTACAGCCTTACGGGTTCTGAGGCTCTGAGCTTTTCGCTGCTTGCTGAAGACATCGTTCAGGTGGTGCCAATGTATAGGGTGGTTTGACAACCTATGTGGTACTAACAAAATCTGGTGATGTGCGACCAATTCTCCCCTTTGGTCTGTTTTTTTCTCTCCACATCTTCAAGAATACAATGGAGGCTGTGCACACTTCCCTGGAAGCACAGAACTATCTAGGAGGATCTGTCCTCCAAGATCTCCCCGGTTCCCCTCCTGGGACTTGGCTCCCGGGACGCTTTGAGACTGCAAGTTTCAAAACAGTTTCACTGAAAACTACATTTCTTTTGGATCAGGGATCTAGAGGATTCATCATTGGGTCTCAATCTTTGTTCTTTGGCCCTGGTGAATCGCACGTCCCAGGCTTTAATATGTGCTATAGAGATCAGGTTGTGACTCTGTAGGCTCTTCGCTCAGGGGAGAAGACCAGGCCATCGTTTGTATGTGGTACGCATTCAGATGCTAAAGAACGCATTCAGAGCTTCAGATGCTAAAATCAGCTCTTTATCTGTTTCAATGAACAGCAAAACTTTTAAAATACTTTGAACATATTCCTGAAATGGACTAAATGTGTCTTTGGTCCACTGTTTCCTGAAATCTTCTGGACTCTTGGGCTATGGAGTTGGTTCTAAGGGTTCTCCAAACACCCCAGCTGCAACTTGAATATTTCACAAGTTAAATCACTTTAAATCACGCCAGTGAATGTATCAGTTTTCCCAGAATGCA
>SOMO01000086.1:783729-807574 GCA_028128575.1 Paedocypris carbunculus
AAGGGAAAATAATTTAAATAATCAACCTGGAAAAATTTGAACTTGTGTTCTGAATTTCAATTTCGACTTTTCCCAATAATCGCCCAGCCCTAACCGATAGTCTTCCATGCCCTCGCCATACATCTCCCAGACCAGGTGCTCAAGTAAACCCTGACTTTCTTGTTGTCCAGTACATGGAGGAGCTGTCTGATGCTCTTCAGTATTGTCATGAGCAGAGGGTCATTCACAGAGACATCAAGCCTGAAAACCTTCTTCTGGGCTTCAAAGGAGAGCTCAAGATCGCAGATTTTGGCTGGTCTGTTCACGCACCTTCACTCCGGTAACTATCCCGTGGTTCATTACAGACCTGTCCTCTCAGTGCTTGTGCTGCATCTCACTGACCTGTGGTTTTAGACGTCGTACCATGTGCGGCACACTGGACTATCTGCCGCCGGAGATGATCGAGGGTCACTCGCATGACGAGAAGGTGGACCTGTGGTGTGTCGGGGTGCTGTGCTATGAGTGTCTGGTGGGAAACCCTCCATTTGAGACCACCAGCAATGTTGAAACCTACAAGCGCATCACTAAGGTGTGAAGCTGCCTAGATTGGTGCATCTTTGTAGTTCAAAAGTCAAGCTCACAATGTCTGTTCTGAATTTTAATAGGTGGATTTAAGTTTTCCCAAAGTGGTTTCTGATGGAGCCAGGGATCTAATCACAAAGCTTCTCCGTCACAATCCGGCCTTGCGTCTTTCCCTCAAGAGCGTGATGGAGCATCACTGGGTCAAAAACAATTCCCGCAGAGTCCTTCCTCCCGTCTTTACTAAGCAGCCCAACCCGTTCACTGACTGAACTTCACTACTCACAAGACTATTCTGATCACGTTTGTCTTTGATACACAATGTTAATATGTACATGATGTCATAAAGTGAGTGGTGTGCACTTGTGACCCAAATATTTGATTTAAAGGATCCTTTGTTTCTTAAACTCATGATCCATTCTTTTGTATTGTAGGCGTCTTCTCACTCGTGTTTGTTTTTATAAGTGTTTTATGCTGATCTTAATAAAAGGTTTCAAGACTTTCAGTGTTTTTACATGTTCTATAATTAATTGCATGTCATACACCAAACTAGACCCGAACGATCATTTGATTGTCCAATAAATTCATAGTATAACAGATACTTGACTTAAGTGAACTTTGTCACAAGGATAAAGGTGAGCAAAGGAATAGATCAGGGCAGATGTGTTCTGCATTTCTACAAAAAGTTCACTTTTTATGTCGTTCTTTGACGAAAATATTACGATTGCTGACGTAACTGATGTATTATATTGTCGCGACATCTTAAAAAAAAAAATCTACGTCCAAAAACAAACTAAGCGAGGAAACTACTACTACTACATTTCCCAGAATGTACACTAAGGACGCGGAATTATGACGTGACCTTAAAATGGCTGCGCGCTGTTTCTGTTCCCGTCACATTGGAGTCGATTAAGTGTTTCGGACAGTTACTTTAAATCGAATTGTGCTTTTGGATACTGAAAATGTTTATAAATGTGGTTCAGATTTGGTTTCTTCTCACATAAAGTGACAAGGTAGCAACTAAATCCTCATGATGTCTAATTTCGGATATCACAAGCTGTTTGTGCCATTAATTAAATACTGTCCTGATATTAAAATATACCGCAATAAACGGAGACTTCACGGCTGCGTAACAGCCTGCACTGTGATCAGACACAGATGGATGAAAAGGTTTTGCTGGAGCTTTAATCATCATAGAGAGTTCAGCTCGACGACATCAGAAAAGGTACGTTATCTATAAAAATTCGTAGATTTCTGTCAGGGCAACAATTAAGCCAGCGAGAATTTCAGCAATGTACTTTTATAAAAGAAGCATTATATATTACATGAAAAAATATACAATGGTATACAATTACATTTCTAAATTGGTTTTTGTTGTTATATTAACGTCTAACATTTCCTTTTATGTTTTTCAGGAAAAGCTGGACATGTCAAATTTCCCTGTCGAGAGAATTCGGAATTTCAGCATTATTGCTCACATTGATCATGGCAAGAGCACATTAGCGGATCGCCTGCTTGAGATCACGGGTCAGTGACGTTACAAACATTCTTAATGTGGATTCACTGCTGTTTAAACTCTTCTTTTTGCCCCCCACACATGTGAAGGTGCCATTGCAACGAGAGCAAGCAACAAGCAGGTGCTGGACAAACTGCAGGTGGAGCGAGAGCGAGGCATCACTGTTAAAGCTCAGACCGCATCTCTCTTCCATCAGCATGAAGGCCAGACGTACCTGCTCAACCTCATCGACACACCGGTAATGAGCCTCACACCAGCATCATGGGCTGGTCTCATCTAGATTTGTTTTGCAGGGCCACGTTGACTTCAGCTATGAAGTGTCACGATCCATATCAGCCTGTCAAGGGGTTTTGCTGATTGTAGATGCAAATCAGGTAAATGTGATGAGAAAATCTACCTTGCTTGTCCCATAAATACACTGATTAAAATAGAAAATGTATGAAATTACAGTTATTTTGTTGTTGCATTTTATTATAATAATTTGCATATGTCAGACATTTTTATAGTTCAAAACAAAGCATAATCTTATGTTTCTCTTCTTTAAAGGGGATTCAAGCACAAACAGTTGCCAATTTTTATTTGGCATTTGAGGCTCAGCTAACCATTATTCCGGTCATAAACAAGGTAATCACAGATTTAACACATCTTTCTATGCTAATTTTGTTATATACACATAACACCACAATGTTGCTCCATATTACTTTAAAATGAACATTAAAGTAACAATGAGTACTGTTCTACCACCTACTTATTAGCATTTTAATCTGTTCTTTGTTGTTTTTGTTAGATTGATTTAAAAAATGCAGATCCTGAGAGAGTCGAGAGACAGATTGAAAAGGTGTTTGATATTCCACAGGACGAGTGTATAAGAGTGAGCAAGTTTTTTTTTTTAATCTCTATTTATGTTCATGTATTTATTCCTCTGACATAGTTTCAAATATTTATTCAAAGATCTCGGCAAAACTAGGCACGAATGTGGACAGAGTTCTGGAAGAAGTGGTGAAACGGATTCCACCGTGAGTATTTCAAGCTTCTGTCTTACCACTAGATGGCGCTACTGAGTGTAGCATTGCTATCCATTTAACTATGTATAACGTATCAAAATAAATTGGGAACACTAATTAAAAAATCATTAAATATGTCATGTCATTAAATGTCATAACGTCATAAATATTTAAACAAATACATCATGCATTTAATTAATTATTTGTTTATTTATTTAATTAATTTAATTGTGTGCTTTGAGACAGTTAAAACTGTGAAAAGCGCCCTACAAATACTCATATTATTATTAATTAATTAAATTATAAAATAAATGTCATAATTTAATTAATTAATTTATTTATTNATTATTTGCTGTTCCTGATTCTTTATTTACTTAATTAAGGTGAGGCTGGAGATCCCGACACTTGTTTTTAAAATTACTTTGTAACCTGTTAAACTGCATTTTTATCAGTTGATCTCACATTCCATCTTTTTTCACCTTTGGCGGTTTTAACGGCTTTTGTCATTTATGGAATGTTTGTTTATGAATAAAGCCGTGTGATTGTTCTCTCTGAATCAGACCCACAGCGAGAGTGACGGATCCGCTGAAAGCCCTAGTGTTTGATTCCACCTTCGATCACTATAGAGGAGTGGTGGCCAGCGTGGCTCTGTTTGGCGGCCGTGTGTCCAGAGGCGACAGGATTGTGTCTGCTCACCTGGGAAAGTCATACGAGGTCAATGATCTGGGAATTCTGAGGCCCGACGAACAACCCACAGACACACTGTGAGACGCTTCATCACACACAGTACAGGAACCAGAGACCTCAAGTCAGCAGAGCGGAAACATTCATATACGAGCAGTTGTTTTGCACAAACAATTGGCAATACAAATGATATTATTTCTGATATAATTCTTATATTATTAATGATATAAGTTCACAGAAAATTCTGCCAATGTTTGAAACTGTCTAAAAAGTATCTTGTGGTGAGAGAGAAAGAGAGAGTGCAATCTTTCAACCTTTCACCTTCCTGCCCTCAGCTATGCTGGACAGGTGGGCTACATTGTTGCAGGCATGAAAGAGGTGAAGGAAGCTCAGATTGGAGACACGCTTTACCTTCAAAAACAACCTGTGGATCCATTGCCCGGTTTCAAACCAGCTAAAGCCATGGTGTTTGCTGGTGATGCTTCTACTGGTCCAAATATATTAATATAATGTCACCACTGTAGTAATAATATAATGACCTGTCATTTCAGGCATGTATCCAGTGGACCAGTCGGAATACACAGCCCTGCGCAGCGCTGTGGAGAAGCTGACACTGAACGATTCCAGCGTGACGGTTCAGAGGGACAGTAGTATGGCGCTGGGGGCAGGATGGAGGTACATTCATCTACTCAGTCAGTACAGCTTCTGACGGCAATGTACAATGTCAATTTGGAGCAGAGGTGATAAAGTACGGATATCTTACTGCAAAATTAGTTACAAGTTACATGTCACCAATTCCAAGAAGACTTCAGTATGCGTTGTAAAGTATCCAATTTTAAAAGAACTTAGTTTTAAAAGTACTTAAAAGTAATTTACTGAATTGTGGCAAAAAAAAACACAAATGAATATGAGAACCAAGAAACTATTTTGTTTTTGAGGTTTAATTTCCTAATAAAGAAATTACATTTACCACCCCAGTGTTTCATAATGGAAGAACAATAGATAGAAAATAACAAAAAGTCAGTCTTAGTCAAACCCATGTGCAAAAAAGTGCATCCAGCATCTTCAGCACCCTGAAGATGGCAATATTGCCTCATTCGCCCACAGTGGAAGAAAAAGATGCCGACTTGTCAATGTAATGAGTATGGATTAAAGATTTTACCGTCAGTAAAGAGTACAAATACTCAATCACAAATCAAGTAGTAAAAGTTGCTTATAATTTTGATACTCTGTACAAAAGAACAAAGTAGCCAAAAATACGTAAAGTTTATTTAATCAAGTACAGTGATTGCAAATTGGAATTTTCAAATAGCATTTCTCTTTGTCGCTATCTAATAATCCAAGCAAATAAACGTCAAATATGTTTTCAGGCTGGGGTTTCTTGGTCTGCTTCACATGGAGGTGTTTAACCAGCGTTTGGAGCAAGAATACAACGCGTCCGTCATCATCACCGCACCGACTGTGCCGTACAGGGCCGTCTTGGCATCTGCCAAACTCATAAAGGTGCCTTTTATCCTTCTCTGTCTTGTACTTTTCTCTGGAGTTGTTAAGGGCTGCTGAACTACTTCACACACACCATCACATTTTAAATTCTACTCTCAAACAAAGTGTTTTGATTCAATCTTTCTTCATGACGTATATAAATTGGTCAGAGTAGGATATAAGTATATGGCTTGTCGTTATAACTAAAATAGTTTTAACCTAGTTGAATTGGGTATTGAGCTATTAGGAAAGGAAATGAAATAAAATGACAAAATTGGGTATGAAAAAGAAATTAAAAATTAAAAAAAAAATAGTAATTATAAACAATACGTAATGCAATCAATTCCTATACAATGATACAATTATTTGTATTAGTGGTTTTAGTTATCTTAATTTTAATTCATTGATTATTATAGTCGTTATTGTGTTTTTTGCATTCCTATATGTATGTATTATTCAATATACCGGTAATACGTTCACTTGAATGAGATAAATAAAGAGCACAATATTCTAGTTTGAATTTGCTAGTTCTAGTTTGCTACTTTCTGTTACTTTCCTTTCGTTTGTTGTTCATTCACTACATTTAGTTAATCTAGGTAACATTGACAGCAGATTTTTACAGAATTTGTTCACGCCTGCCTTAAACATCCGCACTCTACTGTATATACAATGCCATGTTTTAGTGTGTTATGAGTGTAATGTGTGTTCACGTGCAGGAGCACAGCCAGGAAGTCATCACCATCATTAATCCAGCTCAGTTTCCCGAGAGGTCACAGGTCGTGGAGTACCAAGAGCCCATGGTGACGGGGACGGTCATCGCTCCGGACCACTTCACGGGGAAAATCATGAGCTTATGTCAGGTGAGAAAGACATCAAGCAGCCTAGGTTCTACTGACCCACGATGACTTCCTGTGCTTCGTCAGAGTCGCAGGGCCGTTCAGAAAAACATGTTCTACATCGATGAGCAGCGGGTGATGATGAAGTATGTTTTCCCTCTCAATGAGATTGTGGTGGACTTCTACGATGAGCTCAAGTCCATGTCGTCAGGTTACGCCAGGTGAGTAAGTGAAGAGACCTGCTTTATTTCATCAGCTCTAACATCAATTTCTTCTCTAGTTTTGATTATGAAGACGCTGGTTATGAGAAAGCAGAATTGATCAAAATCGACTTCCTCCTCAATGGACGTCCAGTTGAGGAGCTCACAACTATAGTTCACAAGTGAGTGCCATCCATCTATATGTTTGTGCATTAAACAAAACCATTAGGGCGGTTGTGGTCGAAGGGATAGAGAAGTTCCTGAGCTCTCTGAACGACTATGCAAATGAAGTTTTGTAGAACGGTTCCGATGACCCTGGCCACTTTAGCAGGGCTTGTCTTGTGTGCAGAACTCGAGCCTACAGTGTTGGGAAAGCCATATGTGAGAAGCTGAAGGACTCCATCCCGAGGCAGATGTTTGAGATTGCGGTGCAGGCAGCCATCGGCAGCAAGGTTATCGCACGAGAAACGTAGGCCTGAATCTCATCTTAAAGCACTTTTTTTCATTTGTATTCACATAAATGTGTTTAATTTTTGTTCTTTTCCTTCACATTTAGAATTAAAGCATATCGAAAGAACGTTCTGGCAAAATGTGTAAGTAACGACCATGCATGTTTAACTAAACTGTGTATACTTGATATGCAAATTGTTTTTTCACAAATATATATTTTCTTATTTATAAAAATGTGTTTATCATGTTGTTTTTTTTAGTATGGTGGCGACATTACACGAAAAATGAAATTGCTGAAGAAACAGGCAGAAGGAAAGAAAAAAATGCGGCGCATCGGAAATATCGATGTACCTAAAGACGCTTTCATCAATGTTCTTAAAAGAAATTGAAAAAGTTTTCGGCTATAGTAATGTCAGATTTGTCAAAATCAACTCCATGCGAATAAAGTTGATTCGACAGTAAAAAATTACGTCAGAAAAGGTCATTTCACAGTAACACTCATCTTGAAGTTTTTTTTATTTTCTTGTTAATGATTATTATCAGTTTTTTTTGTATTTTTGAAACACTGAAATGCTGTTCAGCAATGCTTTTAATGTGCAATGCCTCACTTCCCTTTTAGAAACACCGAATAGATTTCAGCACATCAGCCTCACACGCTTTGACGTTGTGTCTGAGGTTTTAGCTCGACGCGTGTGAGCAAACCTCTACAAACTTGCACAGATCTCAATCTCCATTCAGCCTGTCATTGATTAACCAGCGTAATTCATCATATTCCATAAATTCTGAACAATAGCTTTGACCTTAATGGTTTCAAATGTAACAATAGAAAATGAATGCGCACCATTCGTAAAAATAGATTCATAAAAAAGATTGAAAAAGCTGAATGGTAAACAGCGGCTGAAGAAAGAATCTGCTCCAGAGTGGACATGTTGTGCTTTTTGCCCACTGACAGGCATAAAGAGCAGTACGAGCGTGGCATCTAGAAAACAGATTAGGCATAAAGTGTTTTTTTAAGTGAACGGCAGCTCCACCACTGAAGTCCTCAGATCAAACCAACCCAAGTTACAATCGCAAGCGCATCGTTCCCGGTCGACTCGGCTTTCCAGCATTCTTCCGGCCGGTTCAATCCCTGCAGTCCTTCATGCTGAGCGTCGGCTCCACCAGCTGATTGTGGACGTGCATCAATCCTGCAGGACACAAGATCGGAAATCTGAAGATATTAAACCCCCAGGAGACCCCAAAGCTCTTAAGACTGAACTGATCATGTTTCTGGGAAAAAAACATTCCAGACGGATTTAATGCCGATCCTGAAGCGGCTTTCTCCACACACAGCTGCGCTTAAGGAACAGAAAACACCAACTGCTTGGTGTCTTGTTGTTTAAAAAGTAAAAAAAAAAAAAAACGGATTATGTTTTCTTATAATAAAACCTTGAATGTTTGTATTTGTAAAACAGCTTTTGAAACTTAATACATTATACTTGCATTTAGTATAGAACATCAGATTTATACACATTATTACGTGTCACATATTGAGTCACAGTGAATACAAGTACTATGTGTGTGTAAGTGTACATATACTTAAGTGTATGTACATACATTCATACGATTATGTTAGTGTTAATAAGCTTTTTGTTATATGTATAATCAGAATAAAAGATTATATAATTATTATAGATCTTATATTGTTCTTATAAAGGAATATATTGTATCTTATATTTATTAACATATTACGATACATTATTCATTTATAACAGTCGATATGCATACGACACAATAACTACAACAATTGTACTTTATATTTAGAAACTTTTAAACAGTAAATGCTTTCTGATGCCTGTGATACTGGGAATATAAAAAGACAGAATTCTCCACATCCACAACAACTCTCTCCTACCTTTAAAATACTTCACAGTCTTCACCCGGAGCTCCAGTGTGGCGTCTTCATCACAGATAAAGATGGTTCGAGGATGCTGCTGGAAGGCCGAAACCGTCCACATGTGGTTCACTCCCTCTTCGATGGCTTTGTACAGGGCGAAGGCTTTGTGAGCACCAGTGATCAGAATCATCACCTACAAATGAAGAACACTGTATGTTTTAAAATGAATGTTTCAGTCTTAAGCAATGTTTTAACAATATATACAGTAAACACCTCTCTTGTAAAGTTCCAAAACCCCAAAAAAAGTATTTCCATGATATAGAAACATTACGTACCTGGAACGGAAAAACCATTCGCACTAGTAAACAATTAAAAGTTTACATGGCTCAAATTAATTCCTCTGACACTTTAAAACAGCGTGTCTGAGAAGTGAAAAAGAAGTGAAACTAGTGTAGAAACAGGCAGAAATTACACGTGTTGACAAAGTAATTTCACAATGAATGTAATTGTAAAATTGATCAAACAAATGTATATATTCAATTATATTATGGAGTTTGTATTAACTTTTTAACGGATATTATTACATGCTATATGTAGGCTTCTGCAATGTTATAAGTAAAATAGAATTTCCTCTTCTGCATGTCAGTGATAACAAAATCTGTTTAAACTATGATTTAAAAATTTTTTTAATTAATTTATTTTTTAGGTAAATGAGCAAATTTTACTACTAATGTAAATATTTATATTTACACAACATCACTGCACCAACTGTGTGAACACGTAGCTAATAACATAATAAACAATGTTATATAAACAACACTTGTGTCTTCATAAAGGAGGTGTCTTCATAAACTCTAAACTGAATGCTGAGCTAAAGGCAACGATAAATAACAGTAAATGTAATTGTGGATTTATTCTCAGTTTCATCACCTCTCTTGCATCCATCACTGTACCCACTCCGACAGTGAGAGTCATGTTTGGCACTTTTAAAAGATCGTTCCCAAAAAAACGAGCATTGGCTACTATGGTGTCTTTGGCCAGAGTCTTCACGCGGGTGCGGGACACGAGACTGGAGCCTGGCTCATTGAAGGCGATGTGTCCATCTGGACCAATTCCTGAAAAACAGCAGCAGAACTATGAAATTATGTTATAAAATATTAAAATAATACTACCTAACATTTATAAATATCTATAACCATATATACTGTATATATTGTATATATATATANATTCATATATAAATAATCTGTGTGTATGTTGTGCATGTGAAAGTTTCAGAAATGTTTCCTTAATTTGAGCCTTGAACCCCAGTAGACTAGCAAAGTCAATTAGTTTTGCAATAATCTCTGTAATCTTAAAGAGGTAATCTGTTGATAATTACAATCAATTACAAATAAAAAATAGGCTGCTGCAACTCTCAACTCAATTTAAATGATCATTTGAAATCAGACAAATCATTCTTGCGTGTTTTTGAGATTACTTTCCTCACTCACCTCCCACAAACAGCTCAATGCCCCCCGCAGCAGTAATCTTCTGCTCAAATGCATCACATTCGGCCTGAAGGTTACTGGCATTGCCATCCAGTATGTGGGTGTTGTGTGGCTCAATGTCGACGTGTTTGAAGAAGTTATTCCACATGTAAGAGTGGTAACTCTCAGGGTGATCTCTGGGAAGACCTGAAGACACAGAAAAGCCACAAAGCTTGGTCCACTTTGAGGATAGCTAATACTTTATGTGTGTATGATGTGTTAGTGTTCAATTAACGCAAATGAAAACCTGACTGTCCTTCCATTTGCAGGAATGTGAGCATGCAAATGCTCTTTCTTTGCATCAGCAGCTCTTCCACACTTCTGCTGACTTTCAGAAGAGTGTGTGGAGATCTTGCTTACTTAGCACTGCACATGCGATTCACACTCACCGACGTACTCGTCCATGTTAAAGGTCTTCACGTATTTGAAGGACAGATCCCCACTTTTGTGGTATTCAATCAGCTTTTTATAGCATCCGAGAGGCGTGCTTCCTGAAAATATGAAGTTTATAGTTGAAGTTTATAGATGAAGTTTGCCGTCAATTCTAAAATGCAAACGAATTGAAAATGACTCAAATTCAATGAGCTATGCACAACATTGATATACTGTATTTGAAATGTTTTGCCAGGGTACGTTTCATATTGGGATCTTTTACCTGTTGGAAGTCCTAAAGTGAAGTAACGGTCAACACTGGGATTGAACTGAATGATACGGTTGCGGATATATTTTGCTGCCCATTCGCTGGCCAGATCATAGTCGTCCAAAATCACAAGCCTCATGACTGTTTGCTGATACTAAATCGGAACAAAACAATGGCAGGTAAATGCTAATGATCAGGGCAGATGCGCAACACGAGGCAAACTTTGTACAACTCTTACGCACACACGTACACACACATATTAGAGTTTTTACATAATTATAATGACAGTGTTTTATTCATTATTGGTTTACGATTGTTTTGTCGCTGCTTACAGCACGTAAAAAAACTGCCCATGATGATTACGGTTGTATCGTAATAAAACCATTTACTCACTGCAATAAAGCAAACGAACACTGTCACGTTCGGCTGAAGGAACACAACTGCACGAGCTTACTTTGAAAACACCGATCATGTGACCGTGTTCCGGTCATGTGCACTGACGTCACAGTTCCGGGGTTTAAATGCTGCTGCTCAAACTGTGGGGTGTTCATTGTTCAATATGCGTTTTCAAAGAAAGGGACATGATTTGTGATGACAAGAAAGTGAGACTGAAGACAAATGTAGAATCTTAATGTTTTATGTATATTCTCCAAATAGTAATTTTGCGTGATAAAGTCATCGTGTTTATCAAACAAACAAAGGGTTCAATTTACTGGACCCGTGTTTTATGTTTTATACAGTTTCCTTTTGCAGTGGTTTTAATTTACTTTGACCTTGCTTGAGGACCCCGGGGGGTCGGACAGCTGCTCGAGAGAAACAGAAGGCACAGGACCAATGGAGGATTTAACAGACACTGAGTCGTTTTGTGAATCGATTCATTTGAGCGATTCCTTTTAAACTATGCGTGCCACGTGTGTCCATATTCTCCAAATGTCTTTTTCCTCCAGATAGTTGATGTTAAATAATACTAGGAGATTATTTTTAATATTATTTATTTTCTATTAATTCATAATTGCATTTGTCTTTTTTAAAAATAATTATGTGTTTTAGCCGTTACTACTTTTGCGTGGCTTATTGTCTCCATTTAGCTGTGGGGAGTTGTGGTAGGGGACATGGACTTCGTTCGAATCCCCTCTACCACTGGTTCTGCAACGAAGTGTCCTTGGGCAAGACACTGAACCCCACTTGCCCCCCGGGCGCCACGGCTTAGGCTGCCCACTGCTCTGGGTTGTGTGTGTTCACTTCACTGTGTGTGTGCACGCATGGGTTAAATGCAGAGCACCAATTCAGTATGGCTTGGTCATCTAGTGGCCATATTGCCGTCACCTCACTTTCCTTTCCTTAGCTGAATACTTTGGTGTTTGCATGGTTAATTCCGTGTACCCGTACCAGTTTCAAAAGTGTTTGTTTAGATATTTGTTGACATTTCCAAACAGTTGTCAAAGTCTCTCAGATGTCAAGGCCTGGATTAATTTCAAATGGGGAAGTTTTTGTTTGTACATTAAAAGATTTTCTGTTTTTTAATCTTGGGTATGTGTGTGACCCTGAGTATTTTTGTACTCATTGTTTTTCGTTTCTAACATTTCTGGGATTATGAAGTGTTTTTTTTAAATGGGTGGAATGATATTATTTTGGTTACTTGGTGGTTATTGGATATATATTTTGGTGAAAGCAATTTGTGCTTGGAATTCAGGTTTATTCTTGTTCTGTGACAGGAACTGGTGGTCAGAGTGGTTTAGTGAAACATGTAGTAATTGTTTCTGTTGGGAGTTTCAATTTTGAAGTGGTAATTATGGTTTGTTTCTCTCTTGCTTGTCTTGATGATTGCTATTTTGACTCTGACTGATGTGTAATAACTGAATAAGTTATTTGGTTACAGAATGCAATCCGTGATAAAAGGTCTAAAATGATCTGCATCTGAATAATAAAACATGTATGTGTCTGGATGATTGATGATTGTCTGGAAAAACATATAGACTCTTCTAAAATACGTATTTAATTGTGCGTTGTTTAGAAAAATAACACATGTCTACACAAGACAATCAAAAAAACTTCACAACCAATGTCAAGGCAGAAAAAGAAAAATGCCAATTGAAAAATAAGAAGTTATGAAGGATTAGCAATAAAAGGAACAAAATAAATGTATTTAAATTGTACAAATTAAGTACAAATAATAAAGAATTTTAGAATTTAATTTAAAATAGCTTTAGAAGTACATTTATGTAAAGTAAAATAGGTAATGATAAAATCTATTTTTCTGTCTGTTTTTTTCTGATTCAGAAATTCCCTGGTGCTGCCGAGGCACAGCCTTTGGAGCTACTTCCAGTGTGGTGAAGACGCAGCAGCCATTGGATCTCTGCTGTTTATTGCCCTCATAGAGTTTTCCTGTCTGCAGCTTGTGATGTGCAGTGTTTGATGCAGTGTGTATACTGTGTCAGTAGTTTATGTTCCAGGTGGTTCTTTAATGAGAACCTGAGAGAGAGGAGTGTTCGTTGAGCCCTATTTTGAGTCTTTTGTTTTATTGTGCCCTGTGTCAGATAACATCTGATCTCTAACTAAAAGAAGGTCCTTGTTTTAACAGAACTCTGGGTCTTACTGACTGATATTCTCTTTAGGAATATCTACACTGTGCTATATAGCTAAAAATCACCAAATCATAAAGTAGTAACAATTATTTAAAACAAATCATGAAAGCGACTGGGAGCCTGTGTAAAGAGCCAATGATTGTTGTGATATGTGATGATATTTCCGTCCTGGCACTACTGGACTTTTCTAGAAGTCCAGTGAGACGTTCACTACATCAATCCATGCTGAACAATGCACGAATGAGATTGTCTAAGATCAGGACACAAAGACAATTCTTGCTCTGCTTTTCAGATTATAATAAGTAGGTCTGATGTCTATTCTGATATTGGAATTCAAAGGTCGAGATTTGACTTAAATATCATCATTGTAAACTTTTTCACCAATTAAGTAAAATTTGCTTTCCTAATTCAAAATCAGTTTTCTATAGAAACTTAAGAACCTTTGGCAGATCTAATGGCAGAACAAGCCCAAAGGGACTTTATATTTATAAATGTTAAAATGGTCTTGATGACACCAACTGATTGACCAAGACACCGAACCCCACCTGCTCAATCTTTGAGTTGCTTTGGAGAAAAGCGTCTGGCAAATAATTGTCAAATACAGTACAGTACAGTATAAGTAAATGGAATGTCGGCGTTAGTTGTAAGCACCAGATTAGTCTTTTTATTCTGAATTTAAGTAACACTTAACGAGTGCAGTTGTTGGAGTATACAGTTTGGAATAATCGCAGGTGAAGTTTAATGTTGAGAGATTTCACAACGCATTGTGATTCGGTTCATTCGGCAAATTGAATCGTGTATCGATTCCTCTGCGATTCGGATCTTGGAGAATATATGAGGGAGGGTGGAGTGGCCGACGGGAGGCTGTCTGACTCTGCATTCAGAGATACAACTGAGGATTAAGTTGGTCCGTTTCCTGACAGCATCCAGTGGACACTTATCTCTTACATCATCCCCGTTCCTGCTGTCCCGTCGGAATCATCCAGATCCACTTGCTGTCCGTATCGAGAGCTGGATCTCCATCGCAGGACCGCAGCGGTCCACACCCCCCAGACTGGACCGGTCTCCTTTCAAACCACGAGGTGGGTTCTGCTGTGGATCTTATCAAGCTGCATGCTCCTAGATTTGGACCGTGTCCGTGAAACTGTTAATCGGCTGTGGTGGCAGAATATTAATCGATCGCGACAGGACATTTTTTGGGTTTCGCTTCGTTTCTTTTGTGATCGCGATGCCGTTCGGACCCTCGTAATGCTTTAAATCGGCTTATGACTAAACGGCGAAACGAACAAACACATTGACCAATTTTCTTTGTTTCGAGCATGTCTCGCTGTTTTATCATTTCATCCAGCACGTTGCGATTTAGATTTTACAAATACTGTTCTGTATGTAGGTCATTTGGGGTTTTGAACCATGTTAATAGATTCGATTTGATGGTGTGTTCAAATATGTTTTAGGTTTCATACCCTGGTACGATTTTAGTAAACATTCATGTGTTTTAAGCAGCAATCTGGACGGCTGTTGTTTGACTGCTCAGTGTATAGTGGTGTTTAAAATAGGATTTGATTTGCTCTTGCGAATCGGTTCTTTTTGAATGCCTCGATTCAGGGAATCACATTTCAGATGTTTTTATAATTGTTTTTAATATCTGATACAGTTTTACGGACGATGACAACCAACATCAACATTATAAGCGATTTTAATGTTTTAATTTTTCAACTTCATAATTTTAAATGTCTCTAATTGTGTTTGACTTTGTTAAGGTGGGAATCTCCCCCAAACACACAATACATTTGTGCAAACGTTAGGCGCATTGCATTCACGTTAGAAACAAGAACATTATTGCTTTTATCGTGAGAAACATTTCTAGTCTCGTTTAAATATACAGTTCAGAAGAACCGAGTAGCTAAATTGACTCTGACTTCTCCACGCAAGCGAATACTATTGTTCAGCGCTTGTCAATATGTCGGACCCGACACATGTAGCTTTCACTGTCTCATTTGGACAGTTCATTAATTAGAAATTAATGTACGTAAATGTTGTGAACGTTAAAAAACATTCTCTCAAATCTTAAGGAAAACACTGCTGTGTTTCTGAATGAGTGAGGTGTGGTCTCCTCTCTCTCTCTCTCTCTCTCTCTCTCTCTCTCTCTCTCTCTCTCTCTCTCTCTCTCTCTCTCTCTCTCTCTCNGCAGTGGATGGTTTTCAGATTGTGTGTGTGTGTGTGTGTGTGTGTGTGTGTGTGTGTGTGTGTGTGTGTGTGTGTGTGTGTGTGTGTGTGTGTGTGTGTGGCTTAAGGCTTTGGCGATGACTCAGTACTGAATGAAGAACGCGCAGCGAGGACTAACACATCAGGAAATACTGGATGCTCCTGTAACCCAAATTCAATCTTTCACACTTCCAATCTGTGACACACAGGCATTTGCTGTTCATATTTCACACAACCATTTTCTTTTCTTTTTTATTTCCTTCTTAGGCAGAAGATGACAACTCCTTTACTCCTTTTCTATTTTCTATGAATGTCATTTTTAAAGTGATAAGTAGTTTTTGATTTATGTCACACCACAATGTGCTTTATTGTTTCAGTTAAACTTTGTGTAATGGTAGTTTAAGTGTGTAGTTATGAGTGGTCAATTTCTACAACAGTAATTATCTACCATGATAATTGCCTTTTAGAGATTTTAGGGGTGTGTGCGTGTGTTTGTGTGTGTGTGTGTGTGTGTGTGTGTGTGTGTTTGTGTGTGTGAGAGAGAGAGAGAGAGAGAGAGAGAGAATTTATTTTATTGAAAAACGTAGGTGCAATTCCATTCATTCATTCATCTACCGCTTCATCCTTTACAGACACATACAACCAAGTAACAGTGCAATTAGTAACAAAGGACATTTTATTTACGTTGTGCAATGTGTGTTTATTAAATTTTAAATATACATGTTATTTAAATGATTACACTTACATAATGAAACTTTTTCTTTCATTTTCTGTCTAGCTGAATTAGCACTGGCACTGTCATGGAGAACTTGGGATAGCTGTGTATGCATTGTTTTGTGGAAATAAATGTTGATTCTAATGTGGTGTGAGAGTCACCTGATCATCATATTTTCATATTCAGAGAAGCTGTCATTTTTTAATTGCCCGATGCAAGTCATTAAGCATAAATACTTAATACTTGAGCATAAATACTTATAACTGAGTATTAATCTGAAAAGGTGGTTATGCAGTCTTCTGGAGGCAGAAAATTCTCCAGTCGCCCAAAGCTACTGAATTGAGAGGCGGCACAAAAGGTTCTGGTTTTATTATGCTAATGACCGGCTCTGATGGCCTGAGAAGAGCGACTTCATTAGCGCTAAAGAGGAACTTTGGAATCGTTTCCAACGCACAACAACAAACTTCTGACAGACGGACACAGAGCAAACAAACCCCATTATAAGCTAGTTAACGTGGAGATGGTGAAATGAGTCTGACCTAGTTATGACTGAAGCTGTGAAGTGAACATGTCTGTGGAGGATGTGGTTCGTTCTCTGGAGCCGTGCAGCATGGCTGAATCGTCATCCTTCTTGTCCACATCTGATTGCGTTACTCAGGAATTTGGAGAGCCAGAGAACAGCCAATAGTATTGACAGAGCTGGATTGCAGCAGACATTTGCGCAGTCTGGAACCCTCAGGAATCTGTGAATGTAGGACCTGCAGGGCCTGCGGTCAGTGGCTTCATCTGAACTTTACTACCAAGAAAAGCTCCATCCCAATCCAAACAAAGAAGAGTGCTATTACAGAGGCCGTGTGAAAAAGTTGGGGTTTGTGACATGACTACTGTGGCCTGGAAGTTTTTTTAGACATAATAATCAACTAGCGTATATTTTTTTATTTTTTATTTTTTATTATAAAGCTAAATACAAATCCTAAAAGTGTTTGTATTTTAAGACTGTGCTCCACATAAGTGTATCTTATGTGAGACATTTATTAATGTTATTTCATTGATAACCAGTGCAGCTTATAGTCCAATATGTATGGTGGTAGTAAGATTCGCGTGTGACTTTAACATGCAGAATTATGCAGAAAGGACATATCGCATGAAATTGGAAAAATATTGCAGAGTTTAAAAGACAAATTGTCCAGAAAGCCAAATTGTCAATTCACTGTTGACTGATGCGAGGAAGAGCGTCAACTTTGTTTCAGTAGTGAATACAAAGTTCAAGAGTCTGAAATACAAAATACTTTCCCCTCTGTAGCGACAACTTGTGACTGTTGTTTTAACATTTTTTACTTTATCTTTATCCTAGTGAGTGCAGTGATGTGTGTGGTTGCCGTTTCATTGCATGTGCGTGAGGCTCTGCCGCATTAGGAGTTGCGTATTGCCAGTTCAAGGAAAGAAATGTAAGTTGTATCATATAAATATTATATATTCACCATACTATGAAATATGGACCATGTCTCTTGGCTGCCACAGAGGAAGTGAGGAGTGCTGGAGTAAGCACTTAAAACACTAATACTTATATATAGAGGCAATTAAACCCTACATGGGCTATGGTTGGCTGCACGGATGTGTCCACCGGTCCAAAAGAATTTCCACGTGAATATGTGTGCGTTTGTGTTTGTGTATACTTTGTAAATGTATGCTTTCTATGGGCTGATGGGGTGAGTTGGTTTAACATTTTCTGGAAACGTGAGGCTTCTTATGTAACACACACACACCTTTAATAACCGCTTTTTTCACAGCAGCACCTACTGCGGTCAAGTGTTTTTGAGTCATTTTTTACTTACTATAAGTCTGTTTCCATGCTGCAGTGGATATTTCCTCAACACTTTTTTGAAGAATTGTTGTGAATCAGTCACATTGGAGGGTTTTCGAGCATGAACAACCTTTTTAAGTTCATGTCACAGCATCCCAATGGGATTCAGGTCAAGACATTAACTACAGTATGTCAGTCCAAGGTCTTCATTTTGTCTTTCTTCAGTCATCCAGATCACCGGACCTTCACGATTTTAATGTTGGTATCAACTTTTGTCTCGTCAGTCCACAGAACATTTCCCCAAAAGTACTTGGGTTCATCAAGTTCTCAAGACTGAGAAGAGCCTTTATGTTCTGTCTGCTCTGGAGCTGTTTTGGTTTTGGAACTCTGCCATGACGACCATTTCTGCCCAGTCTCTCTTAAGAAGTCATGAGCGTTGACCTTAACCGAGGCAAGTGAGGCCTGCAGCTCTCTGGTGTTTTTACAGGGTCTTTTGTGCCCTCTTGGACATGTTGTTGCTGTGCACTTGGGCTCATTTCTCCTGGAAAGGTGGATAATGGCTCTCACTGGGTTTTGCCGGAGTCCCAGATGGTGTTATAATAACCTTTTTTAAATTGATAGATCTCAGTGACTTTCTTTCTCATTTGCTTTGGGATTTATTCGGTTCTCTGCGTGATGTCTTGCTTCATGTGGATTGAGAAATTAAACTTGGGTGCGATAAACCACAGTTAAAATCAGTTTTACGGCAGACACTTTTTCAGGCCAAGCAGTTTTGTGTTACCTTAAAAATGTTATCTTGTTTTTAACAAATATTAAAATGTAGCTATATGTCAGTTAGAAATTAATATGAACACTTTTCACACCATCCTGTACATATCTATTATTTGATGTATTTATAATAACATTGATTGGATTGTCGTCTATCCAACTCAAGTTTATCTGCTATAAAGCTGTTTGTCATTGACTGTTGTTGTGTGGTCTGGTCTTTAGCATTCTAAAGTAGGATTGGAACACTGAGAGTCCGAGCCCTCAGAATCCTCCTCTGATTCAATGCAATCCCTCAATCCCGCTGAAAGAGAGAGACGACGGGGGGAAGGGAGCTACAGAGCCATTTTGTGTCCGTGAGACGGAAACCAAAGCAATGAAAGGCTGTCCAGATGGACACTGAATGTGAAAGGTTTGGGTTTCAAGGCCAAAATAATGTCCAAATGTTGAGATTAATTAAAAAATATGTCTAAAGATTTAAAAGAAAACGGAAAATATTATTATATACCAATTCCAGCATCCCAGTCCCCATACACAATTTATGACATCAAGTTTAGTATCTAAAATCATAATTCTGTCCATCTTGACCAGATGCTACAGTGAATCATTTTTTTCCATTTAAAACCATATACTGTACCTGTCTATATATATTTTTTTTATCTCTGTGTTATATTGGGCTGCATGATCAATTATATTTTCAGCAAAATAGCATCTGGTACACAATGATAAATCATTATTGTGAATTATTTGCGCATTAAACATGATTTTAATGTGTAAGGCTTTAGTACAAAACAAGTCTCTCTGGCTGAATTGCGTCTCTCTCGGTTACAGGACAGTGTTTTGTTGTTACCAAGTTCCCACTCACTTTTTACACTTTATGAAACACATCGTGTCTATAATGCAGTTTTTAAGTCTTTTGTGGAATTAAAGGTAAGGACAAACTGCTCTATTCATTATTTTGTGTTTGATCTTAAACGGTGATGTATGTATATTGATTATGTGCAATACAATAAGGTTTACTACAGTTGTTTAAGTTCAGACGCTATTTCGCTACTCATTGTGTTAGCGTTATATAGTGTCTGTCTGGAACGTTTCAGATTATTTTTTTCCAAGCGTTGTAGTTCGGAGTGTATGTACACTTTTACGGAATCATAATTCTTGTTTTTGTTATTAGGGTTTTGTCCAAGCTGAGACTAGAAAAATACGTGAAACGTGAAAAATAACCATGATTTACAATTTGATGAAAAAACAGCATTCTTTTATTTGTAATAGTGCAAATTGGGGCTTAAAAAAACTTTTATAAATTATTATTATTAATATATAGAATATACTAACATTCGTAAGAAATGTAAATTATTTTTGTTGATAAGTTTGATTGTTACATGTAGCCGATAAGTGTTAGTTGTAAAGACTTGATATTTCTTGTTTGACCCTTATTTTCTATATCTAATGCCAATTGACTCTCATTGGCTCTATAGTGCCAACTAACAGATTATCAATCCTGCCAACAACCCAATTAAATAAAAAAATGTATTAAAACAGATGATGTCTTCTGAATTGATTGAGTCGTGGTGACAGCTCAAACAAAAACAACCCTTACCGTTAATTCTGCTCTGTTAAGCGCACCTGAATATTAGCCACACCCTCAAAATATATAAAACAATTGTCTCAAGTAGTCTGCCGATGTAGTTAAAAAAGTAAAAGTATTTTCAATAACAGTAACACAGAAATTATTTAATTAATGATATGTAATAAAATAAGATTTTACAAGCAAAGTAAATGGAAACGTTTTATTTAATAAATACAGTTTTAACAAAAAGTGTATTTAACCAGGTTAAACCAGATCAATCACTGTCTTCATCTTCGTCTCCCACACTTCTAGTATATTATTCTCTTCTTATGTAGCCTTCTGTATTTTTGCCAAATACATTGATGTGTAATGTGCTTTCTCTTTTCATTAATAACATATTTCGTTATATGTATACAATTACATATACATACATATATATATTTATATGTAATTATATATAGCCTATAATTTCTGCTAGCTGCAGTCTTGCTCAAGTACAGTAGCAGCATTATTGGAATTAATTATTCATGAGTCATGCATTCAGAATGAGCCGTGAGCATTCAAATAGGACGAAGGATCTAGAGAGAATCCTATAGTGCCACATTTAGTGAATGCAGTTACAGCCATGGAAGAGCGGAATATTCCCTGACATCCCGAGCCCACAGATGCCTGGGAAACAAAAGAGTCAGATACTCGTACTCCAATAGCAGGACGCCGCAGCCCGAGGACCTCTGCCGTCCGTCGCATGACTGCTGCAGTCGCATGATTTCCTGTGCAGTGGAGTGAAAGTCACTGAGCTGCAGCCTCTGAAATGTTAATAATGGACACGTCACTGCAGGGAAAATAGATTCATCCCATTTAGTGCAGAAAAGCAGTTTTATTTGCTGATTCACATTCAGGCAGGTGTGCGGTGGAGAACAGCCCCACAATGCATTACGTTTACACTTGTGCTCTCAGCAGACACTTTTATTCCTAGTGACCTACACTGCATTCCAGTTGTACATTGAAACCACCGGATTCAAACCTGTGACCTTCACTGATTGCGATGCAGAGAATTTGACCGACAGATTTCAGTTCCAGGAGCATTTAATTTTTTGTGTCTGACATCATATCAAAATATATATTTGCATATATTTTGTCAGATGGTTACATTTTTTTACATTTATCTTAATTGTTTAGTTGTGTGTACATTCAATATAAAAGCTATTTTTGTAAACATTAATATCAAGATTGGAACATATATTCTACATAAAGAATAAACTTCTGCCAAAATTTTGAAAGTTTTTTTTTTACAGAAAAATCAAATGGGAAAAATTCTGCATCTCACACACACACACACACACACACGCAGAATATCAGCAGCCTAACATCATTAAGCATCCACTCACGTCCGGGCATCACTGCCATGCACGCTAACACACACCTATGGGCAATTTTTTGTCTATTTTTTCCGTTTTCAAATTCACCTGTTGTCACTTTGAATTCAGATTGTGATAAGAATTTCTATTTGTAATAGGTAAGGAGTCGCTATTCCTGATGCTTCAGAAGTTCCAGAAGAGCCTCCGGTCAACAAATCCACACCGTTGGGATGTGAGCCAATCACACGTCGCCGTTGTTGCATTCTGGAGCAGTTAAGTCACAAATCACACCCAGGTGAGTTTCACTGACTAACTAGTTTGAAATGGAATCAGGTGCAAAGGAAGGAGTGAGTGAGAGAGGAAGAAGGTTTGAAGATGTTCACTCAGATGAAGATGTGGATCTCAGTAAATGAATAAGCGGAGGATATGGGGATGATGGCAGGCGCCGAGTCTCAGAGTGCATTGGGTCATCGCTCATGCCCGCCAGTGTGAGGCACTCAAGCGGGTCTAACACATACTAATGCACAGCGTCCTCTCACTTGTTCTCCGAGAAGCTCTGGACACGTTCTGCCTGCTGGAAAGATGGAGGTCTGGGATTACAGTTCTAAGTGATGTTGTGATAAGTGGATGATGATTGATGGAGACGTCTGCTGTTGGCAGTGGGGGTGTGATGGAGACAGGAGAGATGGAGAGGGATTACTGTGGTGGTCCTGACACATTCTGTTGATGGTGTGGTCTCGTCCGCTCACCTCTGTGGAATAATCTGATTGAGAGACTGTAGCTTCTTTCTGTCTTTCCATTTGCCCATTTGTCTCTTTTATATCCATCCACCAATCCATTCATTTATCTATATAGTTATGTTTTTTATATTTCTGTCTATCCATCCATTAATTTGTCCATCTATTCATCTATCTATCTATACAGTACATGTCTGTCACCTATCTATCTGTCTGTCTGTCTGTCTGTCTGTCTGTCTGTCTGTCCATCTGTCATTCAATGTTTTCTCTGTCACTTTGTCTATTCAGGCATTTTTTCATCTATCCATCCCTCCCTCCTTCTGTCTAAACATCCTTTTATCTGACCATCTTTATTAATCAGTTTGTCTGTGAGTTCACTGTTATCTGCCTGTCTGTATGTCTGGCTTCTTGTTTATCCATCCCTACATTTCTTTATCTGTTTATTCATTAATGGAATCATCTGTCCATCCCTCTCTCAATGTCACCTGTCTCTTCATCCAATGTTTTCTCTCTGTTTGTCTGTCGTTCTTATACCTCTATATTTGTCTATCCGTTTATTTGTATATTTATCTGTTATCAGTCAGTCTGTTTCTTCTGTCTGCCCATCTGTCTGTCTTTCAGTCTATCCATCTATACATCTGTGTTTGGTCTGTTTCAGTCTCTCCTTTAAAAGATGGCGAGGCGAAGCGTTGTGTTTAATAAATATAGTTTGACTTGTCTTTTTTTATCTTCCTGACTCCACAAGAGTGTCGAAGCTTGGCTGAGTCGGCACGATCGTGCAGGCGCTTGGAAATGTGTGGAAGTTCACCAGCAAAACCTCATCTAAGTCTGTTTTCTAGTTCAAGGCTGCTTTAATTCAGATGTACAGGGTGCGTGATGCAGTGCTAGTCTCAGATCCGGATCAGTCCGGATCAGAGAGAGTGACTAAATGACACCCTTACTATGTGGGCGTGCTAATCCGCTAATACCTCGCTCACGCTCGTGTTCAGGCCGCTGGATTAATCAGGTTTGTCACAGCCACGCGAGAGCCTTGAATGCAGTTGCGCTCCAGGATCCCAGGGGTCATGGGGTCACATGACGCTCACCGTGCCTTTTTTATCACAACATGAAACTTGGCTTACACTTCATTATTAGTGCAGCGGCTCTGTACTTAGCGCATTTAAAACATTTGGCCTAATGGAATTTCACTGAAGATATTCGATGTTGGCAGCATGGCGGCGCAGTGGGCAGCGCTGTTGCCTCTCAGCAAGCGAATATATTTTGAGTGCTGCTTTTTCTCTGTGGGTTTGTATGTTCTCCTTGTGCTTGCGTGGGTTTCCCCTGGGTCTCTG
>SOMO01000086.1:815076-840094 GCA_028128575.1 Paedocypris carbunculus
AAAAGTCAGCGATATCGCCTCAGGCGCCTACGAAATTAACCACGGTAGATAAAGATGTCGTAAGTGTCCAATCAAATGTAGTGGAGTAAGGAGTACATCAATCAAAAACGTAGTCACGTAGAGTAAAGTTTCTTGATACTCAGTACAAGTACAAAGTAAACCAAAAATACTCAAGTAACAAAGTCCATTTACCTAAGTACTTTAAACTACTGGTTTTTATACATACTGGCAATGTTAGTTGTCATCTTTTCTCATTCAGGTGGTGCAGAAGAAAGACTCTCACGACTACAGGTGTTTGTTCCGGGTCTGTTTCATTCCCAGAGACCCGGTGGAGCTCCAGCAGGACGATCCTGTGGCGTTCGAGTATCTCTTTCAGCAGGTATCTAACCGTGTGCGTCCATCTGCCTCACAGTGCCATAGAGGTCAATAACGTTTTGTGTGTTTAGAGTGTGGGAGACGTGCTGCACGAGCGCTACGCCGTGGAGATGAAATGCAACACGGCGCTCAGACTAGCCGCCCTGCACATGCATGAAAAACTGGCGAGCTGTGGGCAGACCACCCGGGCGTCTGTTAAGAGTGTTGTGTAAGAGACACACGCGACCCTCGCAAACCGTTCAAAAGACATAATCGTTCGTTGTGTGTTCATCTCAGAAAAGAGTTCGGCTTGGAAAGCTTCATATCACCTACTCTGCTGAAGAACATGAAGGAGAAGGACCTGCGGAAAGCTCTCAGCCACCACATGAAGAAGATTGAGGCGCTACTGGAACCGCGGCAGAAGGTGCGTGATGACTTGGACACATTGTGTGTGTTTTTAAATATTCGGAAGAGTTGTTCGAAAAAACACTCCATATCTGTTTGCCTACTGTGATATCCCCACAGCAAACATAAGGTGCTAACATGAGCGCTGTTATGAAGACGCCAAGGTTGCTTCAGGGAAAAATTTTATTAGCCTTTCAAAGTATACCTCAACAAGACCGAAGTTATTTGTACTACAGTATGTCCAGTTCTTTCAGTCTCAAGTACCACTTAAACGTAAAGAATCCCCTCGCACAAAATGTCTTGCTACAATTAGAGGTTAATTTCAAAATTACAGTGATTTACAATAATTACATACATGGTTGTTTGTGATAGATCCATAAGATAACATTTCAGCAAAGCTTGCATATTCCACAACTTTAATAGTAGTAAAAGTGCTGTTTAATGTATATCCTATTCCTTCTAACATAACATAATTTGTTAATTATGTTTTGAATTAGTTAACTTTTATTATATTTCTATACTATGTTGCTCTTTAGGAGTCTATATGTCTTTGTTTCAGGTGATTTCAGAGTCTCAGGCCCGGTTGGCTTATTTGACGCAGATGGCGGAGCTGATATCGTACAGTGGCAGAACTTACAACGCCACCATGCTGGTGAGACGCTTTTCTCCATCTGTCACATTCAGCTCAGAATGTCCCAGGAAACCGATTCCTTTACCACTGCAAAATCTAAAAATACTGTATCTCATGCTTTGAAAAATGTAGAAACGCTTGCAAAAATTTCGGCATGGCAGAACTTGTTTTGTGAAGGAAACATAGAGTTGTGTTTCCGTGTCTGTGTTAACATCATCTTTTGTTGGTGTAGCTTTGTAGCGTTTGTAATTCTAAATACTGTTATATTGTGTTGGTGTGGTTGAAGCCAACAAGTGCAAACAAGTCCAGAGCTTTGGGGGTCCAGTGCCTCCAACAAGGTTGAGAACAACTGTTCTAAGAGTAATTTGGTTTGAATTAAATATTTTGATCACATTTATCACATTTCCTCAGCTACAGGACCGAGAGTCCTTGGTGAATTTGCTAATAGGAGCAAGATATGGGATCAGTCAAATACTCAACCACCAGCTCAACATGATCTCGACCATCATAGACTTCCACTACATCACACGGATAGAGGTGCTGTCAGAGTCTGACAGAATCAGCATGGTCAAGATTTACCTGCAAGATATACAGGTACGTACTGTAGTCCACTGATACAGTCGTTTTTGGTAAGCATTGTGGAAAAAGCTCTCATTTCACTTCTTGCAGCCAATAGCGCTGCTGACGGAATCCACTGCAGCCAAAGATCTGGCGTGCCTACTGGCTGGATACTGCAAACTACTGGTGGATCCCAACATTAATGTTTTCAGATGGGGACCCAGGCCAAAAATGCGACGCATTCCAGCGGAAGAAGGTAATAGAGCTCAACTAAAATATTTGCAGAAACTACTAATCTTTTTTTTCTTCTTTCTGCTGGATAGGGTATGTTTCGCGATGTGGCAGTGATTCAGAAGACGATTCAGAAGACGACTATGCCATGGAAGGATTACTAGATACTCAGCTTTCAGAAGACACTATATCGATTCATACAAATGATGGCACAGAGGATGGAGAGGAGTTAGATGGGGAAATCAAAGCTGCTGTGGAACGAGTACGAGTGATTGTTACACGTCCGTTTTCAGACGACCAAGACGACGAAGCAGGCAAAAGCGACTGTGTTGCTGATGAGGATTACACAATCAAAATGGATGCTCTTTTGGAAAGTGGTTGGTACACAGACCCTCGGGTTAACAGCAGTTTTTCTAGCCTGTCCAGCAATTCTCTAAACGCTCTTGAGGAGAGTATCAAAGCAGCCATTGGTGGTCTGGGCTGTTCAGATGACTTTCTGAAAGAGAATCCCAGCACAGAGACCACAAGTTTAGATGTTCATCACCCATACCTGCTGGAGGTACCAGAGAGAAGCAATTTGAACAAACCATGTAGACCTTCTGACCAGAATCCGGGTCTGTGCTTCAGAGAGATCTCCAAAATGTCTGACAGCTTGCCAAGTCCCCCAGCTGCCAGTGACGATACACTGAGCGATGAAGATGACGATGACCAGAGCCCCACAATGTCAGCAGAGTTTGAGGCCGTGCTAGCCTCTTGTACAGCCAACAGCATCAATGCAAAATTAGCAGGAGTGAATTTTCAAGAACTTTTCACCAGGATTCACAGCCATCAACCATGTAAACAACAGGGGAATGGTTTGCCGGTCAAACAACTCAAGCAAAGTCAAACAAGTGAAGTTGCACAGCAGGGATCCCCTATGAAATTAAAAGAACAAACTGAGTTAATGAAAAACGTGTCCTTAGATATCTCAGAGAACGCAAGGAACAACAGAGACAGTGTTTCTGATTCTGAAGATGAGTTTTTTGATGCCCAAGATCGGTTTACACCTCCCATTACAGAGCAATGTCCTGCAGGTCAGTCCATTCTCCAGTGTCTAGATTATTTATATCAAGGGTTTATAATTATAAATAATGTGTTAATAGTGTGTAGTTAATTTTTATTATCTTCTTTTTCAGAAAAATGCACTGGTGTGAACACATCATCGGCTTCTCATGTTGTTGGTAATATCAAGAATAGCATGGTTGAGACAAAGAGTTCTACATCAAGAGATAACAAAGATCAAAATGGAGTAGCTGTTCTTATCAATGGTAACAGTTCAAAGGAGAAAACATACCAGAATCATGTCATCCATGGAGTTGCAAAATCTAAAAAATCTGACTTGGACAACCATATTCTCACCCAACCAGCATCTACCCCTGGGGAATCTACAATGTCTATCAACTCTACTGCTCAGAAAGTACAGCATTGCAATGGGGATATACCTGGACGAAAGGCTCACCTCACATCACAGCTTCTGGAGATGGAGCCCGACACCATGGAGTTTAAGCCAGTAACTGGACCTGGGCCAGCTATTATAGCAGTTCGCCAACCTACCAGTCTGCCCCAGAACTCAGTAGGTCCACAAACACTACAAAATAAAAACAGACCTCAAAATGGAATATTGGATTCTTCTTTCGTCTGTTCTGAGAAACAGCCTGCTCTGAAAAATATGCATCTAGAAGAACTCGGTGGCAACCATAAAACTGTTCTAAAAGATACAACTGTCAAAGAAGTGACTGAACCTGAGAAATCATTATCAGAGAGCAATGGTGCACAACAGTTGCTGGACTCTCTTCAAAACAGAAAGCCAGAAAGCAAAGTTCTTCAGGGCAACACAAAGCCCCCAATACCTCCCAAGCCGGGATCCTTTAAATCGAAGCCGTCCTCCATTGTGGTTGATGGTCTTTCTCCAAAACCTGAGGCCAAAACTAATGGTCCCCCTAATGGTCTTACCTTACACCCCTGGTCTCAGCGGAATGGCACCTCTCCACCCACTACACTGATTAAGGGGGTCTCTCTCAGTCATGAGAATCTAAGGTCTGAACTAAAACCTGAAATCTCTTCAATGAAAGTTACAAGTGCTTCCACCACTCCAACTCCTTCTCCTTCTCCATTGCCTTCTCCTTCAGTCCAGTCTGTAAGCCTTGTCCCTGAAGATGCAGGTCAGATCAGGACCAGTTTGCCCAATAGAACGGGCTCATCTGGGCGTCTGTCTGCCTCAGCCTTACGTGGGAAAATTCAGGATATGCCCTGGTACCTCACCCGTTCCCATGAGATCTTGGGGACTGTAGCTCTCAGCAACACTGTTTCATCCGCAAGCAATCTTGCAACTAGTGGAATAGAGGGCATCCTTGAATCCAAGAAAGTGTCCCCCAAAGCAACTTCAGTTCCATCTTTGATGGACTGGAAAGAGAAGGATGCTGAAGTGGTCATTGTAAAACTCAAGGATGGACCAAAGGAAGCTGCCACAATTCCTGTGAAGGATGCCAATGGGAAGACGCAGACAACCTCAAGCCATCCTGATCTGAGGGACAAAAGGTCACAAGATGAGATTCACAAAATGTTTGGGACCTGCAGATCTGAGCAACCTCAGTCAAACAAAGGCAACCCAGCAGAGATCAGACTTGACAATGCGTCCACCTTATCTTCCGCAAGTCCATCTCATCATGATGCCTGTGGATGCCACACGGTTTATACCAACTGCTTCAGTGGAGAAACAGAGGATAACTGTGGCTTTGATGATAATCTGACGGTATATGAGTTCTCCCGTCGAAATCAGATCAGCAAACCACCCCAACCCACAGCAGCTCCTTTGCTGGCAACCGTCTCAACACCTACTTCAAATGTTCTATCTCTACTAAGAGATTCCCCTCGTCCACTATCAACATCCTCAGAGCTGAGTCCGCTCCTTATGCCACCCCGACCTCTAGAGTCCTATCCACGGGATCTGGGATGCATAGACAATCCGCTACGCTTCCTGCAGGGCCGTAGGTATGGTAATGGGCAAAAAGGAGCAGGACTAAAAGATGGCTATGCCTGCTTGCAACAAGACATCAATGAACTTCTTCTTGTGTTAAAACAAGGTCCGTCTGCTATATATCCCCCGAGTCACAAAGGGGAGTGTAAGAATGGAAATGTAAATAGCTTCTCGCTCTCAGAAACAGAGCGCTGCCTGGTTCAAGCAGAGGCGCGGAGGTTAGCATCAGGGTGTCAGAGGGCAACTCGGGTGGGCTGGGCACCTGACGATGCCCTCTTCTCTCTTGGAAACAGCTTTGGGGCTCTTGTGCAACTTGCCTCGACTTGCATGCGCGTTCCGTGTTCGGATTGCGGGGGTTGTCATGGGGATATTGATGCGGATGAGACGTTGGGGAAGCTTGAGGAGATTGTAGACTTGTACAAAGAGTTTGTGGGGGCTGTAGAAAAGACAAAAGAGGGAGAGGGTGTGCGACTGTTGGCCAAGCAGTGTACGGTTCTTATTTCAACAGTATTTTCCCTCACACAACTGTTCAGGACGCGAACCCCAGACATAGACAATGGAAATGTACCTCTGAACTTTTGAACATATCCTTGTCGTTTCTTCTGAAAGTGAAGCAGGACAAGAGACGAATAGTGTGGTGTTTAAAGTAGCGAAATACTGATCGTGTGCTGGCACACAAAAATCAGAGTAAGTGCCATTTGCATAGAGACACAGTTAACCAACTAACAAGAGTCTTACCTATTTGTCTTGCCAAGTCTCTCGGTAAATGTACTGGAATTATGCATTGGAACGTAGCTATTTTATAATATTTTGTTTATTCTTGGTGTATAGTCTGTAGTGTGTATTTATTTTTTAAATGCAGTATGTGTGCACCATGTTTTCTGAACTACTAAACCTGCATTGTTTTTGTTTGATTGGTGTATGTAAAGCCCTACCTCTTGCTCTAATGGCCGTGTTAACCCAAAACATGACACTTCACTCATTCTCATGTCTAGTTTAGACTTTTGTCTTTTGACTTTTCGACAGGTTGAATAAACAGCAAATCCCGACCAAAGGGTGCATACAGAACCGGAACAATGTTGCAGTACCTTATCTGTGAGATTACAGAAGAACTTTGATTTCAAATAGTGGATGGTGGCAAAAGCGTGCTGTCATTTTTTTACCTGTTGATATGTCAATGTCTCCAGTGAAAAGTAGGATTTCTATTTGTTCTATCGGCTGACTGTTAACCGCAGAGATCGCTAGATCCAAAGATGAAATAGCACAACGGTGCCTGTTTTCACACCATGTAGCACCATCAATCTGATCCGGACAATGGCCAAACCTCAACAATTCTAGTGCTTATTTTTTGACTATGCAAATGTCAATATTTGTATTCGAAATTTTTCCACTTGACATTCTTTCTTAGGTTTTATAAAATTGTTTAGCTTTTTTGTGAATCACCGATATTCTCTCTTCCCTAAACCAGGCCTTACCTGAACTAAAAGTTTAAAATTATTTATAAATTGCATTTTTACTGAAATACTGCATATTTTTTTTACATTTTTTTTTTCACTTCAGTTAAATGATTTTCTCATTTAACAATGTTTATGCGTCAATGCACCATATAAATAAAATTTGTTGAATTTTGGCTTAATTAGCTATTGTTTCCATAGCTAAATGTGGCTATATTTATTGCAAACAACATGTATGCAAGTGTGTAAACAGAAACTTGGACTTTTGTTAGCTCTCTGGAGTTGAGTTCAAAACGTGTCCAGTTTCTTTACCTTGACCACAGCGCTAAACAATCCATCAGATTTTTATTTAAACATTTTGTACGAAAGTTTATGGAACAGTTCTGATCTATAAAAGCTGCTTTACGGTTTGGCTCATTTAGCAAGAACGATGGTTAACGTTGAAAGTTTTTCTGAGTTAATTGAGTTGTGTTTTGTGGTGATTAAAAGCAGATTGATTTGCTCTGATCTCAGACCAGTTCTATGATCTCACTCTTGCTAGATCCACTTTTTACACAGATGTTCAACAGTATGAATAATTAAATCAGCCATCTTGAGGTTGATTGGGGGATTATGACATCATCCTTTGGTTCTGTTCTTGGAGAAATTAGAGTGCTTCCAGATGGCAGCCATGTCACTCTCTTTACACTCTCGCAACACTGAACACACATACCCCCCCCCCCCACACACACACACACACACTGTCAGATTGCGGTTATCAAGTCAGTCAGGTGACACAAATCCAGTTGGCAGAGAGAAAATCAGATGATGTCACATCTCTTAACTCTGGAAATTGAATTTAATTACAGTGTTGTTACTCATCCTTTTGCAAGAACTGTTTTCATACAAAACTATCAGCGATCAAGCATTTTGCTGTAAAAATATCAAGTATTATCAAGATCCTGAGAATGACGAAATGAACTGCCGTTGCATTTGTAGCCAATCATTTAAGAGACGATGCTTGTTTGAAGACACGTGTGCTGACTTTGCATTGAAAGAGGCGTAATTCAAACTTAATTGTGGTTGTATGAATTTGAAGGGAAAACATCTGAATGGATGTTTACTATAATGAAACTTTGAACTAGTGCATTGATGTGTAATATTTTGTAAAAAAAAATTAATAAATAAAAGGTGAAACTCAATTAAGATGCTTGTCTTTGATTCCTGTGTAATTACTAATTACTGTGTCATTTTATTTAATTAGGTTGAATAAAAGCGGGTATAGCCACGATTTGCATCGAATGCTACATATGAAGTACAAAAAACGTATGTACGATATTGAGAAGAGTCACATTGATATATTATTGCGTATTGAAGACACCATCCAAAACATGTGAGCCCTTGATAAAAAGCAAATGGTGCAACAGGGACATACAATCAAACAGTGAAGGCTAAGATTGGCTCAAACATTATCAAATTAAATTTATTTATATAGCACAGATTTTTACACAACCGTGGTTGATCCAAAGTGCTGTACAAGCTTAAGGAACAACGATAAAAGAATAATAAAACTTCAGTGATAAAACTCATAAAACAAGGGTACAAATAAGAACAGTTAAAATATAGATTATTAAAACAATTCAACACCAATTTCATATACAAACACACAGCATCAATCAAAAGCCAGTCAGTATAAATAAGTTTTTAAATTAGATTTAAAAACATCTAAGATGTTAAATAGTTTTGGAGCAGCTACGGAGAAACTGCGATCACCCTTTGTTTTAGAGAGAGCGGGGAACAGATAAAAGTAACTGGTCATTTGACCTTAGTGACCTGGAGGCTGTCACGTTGAGGTTTGATAAGTTTGCAAATGTAATCCGGGGCAGAGTTGTGTAAAGCCTTAAATGCAAAAAGAAGGATCTTGAAAGCGTAATTTTATGGGAATCCAGTGCAGCGATGCGAGGAGTTCCCGTTAGGAGTCTCGCTGCAGCATTCTGAACTAGCTGTAACCGAGCCAGTGCGGATTGAGGTAAACCAATGTACAGTGAGTTACAATAATCTAGAAGAGATTAAATTAATGCGTGAATTATAATTTTTAAGGTTGTCCCGAGTTAAAAAACGTTTCATCTTAGCAACTGATCTCAGATGAAAAAAGGTACTCCTAACGACACCGTTTATGTGCTTTTCAAAGTTGAGATGATGTTC
Source organism: Paedocypris carbunculus (assembly GCA_028128575.1). NCBI lineage: Eukaryota > Metazoa > Chordata > Actinopteri > Cypriniformes > Paedocypris > Paedocypris carbunculus. Next base: position 823,910 of record SOMO01000086.1, read on the forward strand.
TTTGCGTGATCGTGCACGTTACTTCCTAAGGAGCCCAACTGAGCTTTAATGGAAACATTGGCAGCTGCGGGACCAAGCAAAAGCACTTCAGTTTTACTTTCGTTTAGCTGTAAAGAGCTTGCTCTCATCCAGGTCTCCACCTCACTGAGGCACGAGAAGAGCGTGTGCAGTGAAAGGTCATCTCCTGGTTTGATTGGGAGATATAGTTGGAGGTCATCAGCAAAGAAATGGTAATTAATAATGTGTTTCCGTAGTATTGAGCTCAGAAGAAGCATATAAATACAGAAAAGTAGTGGTCCAAGAATGGAACCCTGAGGGACACCACACTGGATAGGTGCAGCAGGAGAGGTAAAAGTGTCAATATTTACAGAGAAGGTTCTCCCTTTCAAATATGAGGTGAACCACTCTAGTTCTGAGCCCTGAACCCCGACAACACTGTTGAGTCGATGTAGAAGAATATTATGGTCTACTGTGTCAAACGCAGCACTCAAGTCCAGCAGTATAAGGATGACAGAAGATCCAGCATCAGTGGACAGCAGAATGTCATTAGTGACCTTCAGCAGTGCTGACTCTGTGCTGTGCATCGCTCTGAATCCAGATTGAAACGGGTCTACAATGTTGTGTATGTCCAGATATGAAGTGAAATTACCCTTCCTCCAAAACACCCAATTCCAGAAAGACATCAAACTGCCACTGAGCGATTGTGATCAAAAAGATCTCTCATCCATCTAAGGGGATACAGCTCAGCTGATGGAGACACGCAAGTTGAGAACAAAATGTGGTTATTTTAAATTTGATGGCTATCACAGGTGTCAAAACAAATGAGATGTTTTTGGTATTCCATCTCCTCTTTACAGTTTGTCCCAACAGTTCTGTACTACAGTACTATAAATTGTCATAAACTGGTAAATGATTAACACATGACTATATTAGGAAACACACTTAACAGAAGATCATGACTGTCAGTGAGTGCTGTTTGTTCTTTGATCATAGATGAAGTAAGAGAGAGTTTAACTATACCAGAGATTTAAAGTAAGATGGAGTAATGTAGTACTAGAAACTGAAGGTCAGCATGAACTTGATCCTAGCAGCAACTGGTAGCCAGTGCAAGGAGACAAGCAGTGGAGTGACATGGTCGTCTTTGACTTATCTTTTTCGGGGAACATCATGGCTAGAAACATGTTCCCTCCTGCATGTCCTGGTTTCTTCAGGACCTTCTCCTAATGGTCACAAAACACTTCTGCCAGCACCGTTTAATGTGGATAGGTGGCAGCTCTGAAACATACCCAGATTGTCTGGTTACCTGACCGGTTTGCCTTTGGATTCAGCAATGACTACTGCCAATAGACTAATTTTTCTATGATTGTCACGGCCATTTATGGAAAAAAATCATTCAACATGAGACAGGACCCACAGTACTTTTGATTATTGAGTAGGGCAAGATAACATTTTCTTGTTGAGAACAAGAAAAGTTGATTCTGACAGCCAGCAGCAAACGTCCGCAGTCCTCTGATAACATTACTCTCACATAGCTTAATACCTTGATGGAATCCTCAGGTTACAAAGCCGAACAGTCTCTGGTCCTTGGCTACATCTACAGTAACAATCCTATATTTTTAAAAACAACAAAAAATCGGCAAAAGGTCCCATATTGCACCTGAAACATGCTTGAAATATAAACTCTTGCTTTGGTCACACAGAGAGAGAATCAGAAGGTCCTAAATAAAAGTATAAAAAAACATGTAGACTGGCTACTACTACGAAAGAATGGAGAACCCTTGTAATGGTACTGAGCTGGTCCAGTGTTCCATGGCTAAACACAGTCCGCATTGTTCCCCTTTGGTCAAGGTTCTACTAACGGCGTAATTGATCCCTCAAGAACTCTGGTATAGATCTTCTGGAAGGCTGAGGAGTGTGAGACCACTATATTTGGAACACACCATTTGGTCCTCTATTATGAGAAGAGTAGCACCCTGATGTCCCTATGTGTTGAGCTTACGCTTTTACCAAAAAGTACCGTTTTGAGTTTACCAAAATGATGCCTCATCAGTCCAGTTTCGAGATGTTATGAAATGAGTCTTTATATCCAGGACAAGAACAATGGACCAACCCTTGACATGAACGTTAGTCCAGGTATATGAGCAGCCGCAACACAAGCTGCATAGCAGACGCAACTCAGAACCAGCAGCTCCGACTGCAGGTCCAGGTGCAGCCAGACACTCAATTTCCTCGATGGAGCTTCAGCCTCAGGAGTGTGTGGGTCTGTATGGACTCTTCTGGGACTAAACTCTGCCGGCTTACAATTTACGATCTAAAACACAGCCACAACTGACAGTTGTGAAAACTGGAAAATGGAAAAATGTAAAATGCACTTAAGTGAGTTGAAATTAAGGGCCATTACGTTGAACCAAGGGTGAAGTAGGAGTTCCTCCAGGGTAAATCTTCTGGCAGGGTTGCTCTGCAGACAGCCACAAATGAAGTGGCAACACTCTGTGAAGACACCACACAGACAGAGATTGGCGGGGTCACTTACACATTTGTTGGCTTTGTTCTGGAACCCACCTGCAGAAAGCCAGTACATTGACCATAAGTTGCAGTCAACCTGATATTGGTCTTGTCTGGTGAGATGTTCCGAACAAACAAGATGGAATAACACCATTCCAATTGAATATACTGTGGCGGGTTTAGCGTGGTACTCCTTCAGATAAATATATTCCGGTGGCGCATACATTCTTGTGCCTAAAAAAATCCAAACGTTTAGCATTATGTTTTGTCATTTTGGAATGTTGTTACCCAAATTATTTGGAAAACAAACCTTTATAGTTGTTGAAAGCCGAACTCTTTATGAAATCACCACAACCAAAGTCGATGAGCTTCACCTCATACGTTTCAGTGTTGATAAGAAGATTTTCCAGCTTGATGTCTCTGTGGAACACTTGCTTCTGACAGCAGGTGCAAGCCGCCTGAATCACTTGACGCATGATGATGCGAGAAGTTTCCTCGCTGATGCATCCGCCATTGCTGTTTGTAAACTCCCACAGGTCCATGCAAGGCGAGGGTCTCTCCAGCACCATTACGAACTGATCCCCACAGTCCTTCCAGTCAAACATCTGAATGATGTTGGAGGTTCCACTGTCTTGGTTGACATACATCATAAGTGCAACTTCCAGTGGAACAGGATTGGGGTAATCAGGCTAAAAAGGCAAGACAGTGGTGTGGTTAGTAGAAAAAACATCATACAGTTGTAAAATCTGAAGAAGAGAGCTGAAAAAAAACTTACTAAGATGACTACTACATCTATAGGCCTTTTTTGTACATACTTCAATGCAACCTGTCAGAAGTAAAAATGTTTATAAATTGAACAATGCAGATAACCTTGGAAATCCTTTGATAAAAACTACAATGCTGTTCAACCTTCTGATTGGTGGTCAGAAGTGTCGCTTCATAAATGGCTCCGTAACCTCCTTTTCCCAGCAGATTGCCGACTTTGTACCAATAGGAATTGATTTCTGCAGATGACAAAGTAACATTGTATTGCTGCAACCTTCTACTCTAACATTAATATAAGTACTGTATTATTTGTTTAATATTCGTCATTTATACATGCGTTTCAATAAAAATACACTAATCAGCTTTCTGATTAATTTAATGTGGAGAAACAAACAAAAAAAAAATGGGTGGAATTTATGTTTCCCATAAAGAATGTTAAATAAAGTAAAAAATTGTTTTTTACAGTATTTTTTTTTCAGTCGAGTATTTTGTATTTGAGGCCACACACAATTCCTACAATTCCTGTATTCCCATGATTGCGGATGTCCACTAATTAGATTGCATTGCATGATGGGACTCTATATTTATATTTGGTTCTATTGTGAGTCCCATTCCTTATGTTGTCAGTGAGCGCGGAGGACATACGGGAGTTCTGCCAAAGCAGTGGAGGATTTGCCTCAATCAACCACTGTGTCGTTGAACTGAGGACCACCATCCAGTTAGTTTAGTTGGAGGGACAGAAGTTGGATGCAATGAAGACCAATCTATGCTACTTCATTCCCAGAGATATGGGCTCCAATGCCATCCAGCCATCCTGACCAGTTTACAGCAGAAGAACAAACCTGAAGGAGTCCTCTGCTAAGGTCCAAGGAGATCTACAGATGTTTCTAGTGCTAATATCAGGACAGGGTTGGACAGTAGTGTGGCATCACGATCTATCGTCTATCCCTTGGTCTACAATTTCTTAAAAAGAGGGATGTTTGCAACCCACCAACAGTTGGTGTAGGGGACAATGGTGGATTCTAGAGTAGTTTCAGGGCGAGAAGACACTTCTTTAAATGGGGCTGTGTAGCGACTTGTAGCATAAAGTGTATAATTTATTGTGTATATAGTAGTAATTACTTTTTTAAGTCATTACGTTACAGTTAATTAACAGACACGTTTATCCAAAGCAGGTTAGGGTTCCATTTCACTACAAATTTTGCAAATCAACAACTTCCTGCTTACCTGGGATTCGAACCCATGACCTGGTGTTTCATACACCAGCGCTTTACTGACTGGGCTGAGATATTATATTATTTACTAGTATTACATTTTTATAGGATTTAAAGTGTGTCAATTTTTTTTAGACAATTGTCATGTGAATGTAGTGCATTTTGATATCTCACAATGTTGTGTTGTTATTATTATTATTATTATAACAATATTATAACAACCAATTTTATAAGCGCATTAGGTGTGAATAAAACACAGATCTTGTTCATGTTTTAAATAAAGATTGTTGAAAGTCAAGCTGCTGCTGAATTAGTTATGGTAAATTATTAAATAGTCTGGGTTGAGCGGTTTATTATGACATCAATATTTCACGTAGTGCAGCAGCTCATCCACTCAGCAACTAAAATGTACTGTAGATACAGTATATCAATACACTGTTGTGACTGGTTCAATTCGTTATTCTTTGGTAAAAGTCTGAAACTTTTCCGAACTTTTTTATTTTGCAGAAGACGATTTTTCCCTTTTTTTCGTGTGCATTTTAACTGCAGGCTTAGTGTAAAGTGAAACAGTATTTTGTGATTTTACCTTTTTGTAATAGCAGTAAACTTACCTTCATAGATGCCAGACTCATTCTGGGATTCTGTCGTCACAGAATCAAGACTAAGTTCAGATTTTAACGGCCCAGGCGTCCAGTAGTCGATGTCTTGGTTAAACAGGACAGGAGATGGTTCTGTGGCACAAAGCTTTTCAGAACCAGTCTCCTGTGAACTTTCCCTCGCTGACAGTCGCTGACTCATGCATAAATCTCTCCACAGTAGAGCGATAAGATGATCTCGTGCTGATTAGATTGTGTAGTGATTTGTCCCATCTAATTAGAAGTTTTAGATGTACACGGTTTACAATTGTATTATAAAAACACTAGTTTTTACTGATTATTGTCAAAACACTGCATGACAGGAAGAAAGAAAATGTCCTATATACTTTACTATATGTAAAAAAGCAACTTTTGGGGAAATGACATGGGAGAGTCTAGCTGATTAGAAGCTGTTATCTGAAAAGCTGATGCTCCTTCATCAGCAGGAGCCAACAGTGTTGAACTGTTTTTCGTTGCTATGGTTACTGCCATTTTCCACCATGTATTTTAAAACTCCTTCAAATAATAATACAATTTGGTAATGTCTTTACAAACATTCCATTTTCCCCACTACCCCAAAGAATCACATTCTTTCAGAGAGCAACTATCTTTGTCCCAGACATCACAAAACATCAACTTTTAATTGTGAATTTTGCACTTAAACTTAATTGCAACCATTCAGTTGACACGAAGAAGAGGCGCAAATGTAATCTAATAACATTTTCACTAAAGCATAGAACGCTTTTCACAAAATATACATTTAAAGATCATATGTAAGAATAACATTATATTCAAAACATTGTGCCCAGAATGGATGTCTTTTATTTTTAAACAATTTGTTTATAATGCAGGTCTTTTATTTTGAAAAGTTGTGTGCTACACTGCTGACATACGTACACACATGGGTTTGCTGCTCCAGGTTTGTGTGTGTGTAACTTCACTGGGTGATTACATGTACGCACAATGTTTCCAAGTTCCAAAATTCGGTTTGGCCACTTGCATTTTCTACATAATGTGAAACGCATAGTCACGGTTAGATTTGATCTTAGATTCCCTTCAATCTCCCTTCAGAAACTATTTTTAAAGTAGGACTGTTTCTGTTGCAACAATAATTTCCTATTTGCAAAACACGCATTGCCACGTTCATTTAAAAATGTAAATAAATAAAGCATTTACTGTACACAAGGAAGAAACAGAAGATATTTTAGTTACATAAAAAAACTGATTTAGTTTCCAAAGAACCAGGAACAAGTTTATAGAATTTGCAAAACAAGTAACGTGGTAACATGGAGTAATGGTAACGAAGACATGTACTTTGCCTGTGATGCAAGTGATAAAAAGAATGTTTCTGAAAGTTTATGCGTTACGGGTTAAATGCATCGTTTTGTCAGTAAAGCTCAGCCCAGAAAGAAATAAACAGACAAATAAAATGCTACAAGATCACATTAGTCTGGATTTTTTTCATCACTCACACAGGAAAATAAATTATTGCTCAAAAAAAAGAGACAATTTTTATTCATGTTCAGTCATTGGACACACAAACATACCCAGAATGCCTTGATCTCTTAAAATGTTCACCCCAATGTGAATGTATTGTATCCCCATCATTACATTTGGTACATAAAGAGCATTTAATGTAAATAGTTAAACATCTGAATTTTCTGATTGGCCACACACACACACAGATCATGGGCTTGTGCGGATCTCACTCTAGATGTGGTCCACAAACACTGCTGTGCTCAAACGTCACCAAAGCACCGAAACAGTGATTGTGCCCGAGAAACCAGAACCAGTTCCGTCTTACGTAAGTGCAACACTGTGCTTTTTATTTCCTCCACAAAACACTCTTAAAGAGCCACACGGACAACACTCATTGCACTTTTAGGCACATTAACATCTGTTCATAACTTTAATAGTAGTTGCGGCAGTGTCCACGTCTGATTCCACAAGTGCTGGCGGCTGAAACTGGTTCAGCAGAAGTGCAGCGGGCTCAGAAGAGCTTCAGCAGGAGTTCGTAAGTGGCGTTGATGATGCCCCACGACAGCAGAGACCTGTGGTAGTTGAGCGTGGCCCCGCGGAACAGAAGCACCACGCTGCCTCCTCGCTCCCGCCACACCGTCATGAAGACCTGGCCACACGGGACAAACGCCCCCCCCACCTGCGCCTGAGCTCGCGACTTCACCACGTTCAGAGGGTAGAACATGATGCCGAGAGCCGCGCCCAGCAGCCCACCGCACACAAAGTCATTGGCCAGATGTCCCATGCGGGTGCGGGCTTCGGGCAGGGTCTGCTTGATGGGCCCTCGGAGGCCGAAGAAGAGGACGTTACTGGGCCCGTTGCGCAGTAACACTGGCACCAGTCCGCGGTAACACTCGCTCACGCCGTGGTCTCGCAGCAGGGTCCGGAAGGTGTGGGCCGTGTTGTTGAAGCGGCCGTTGTGCCGGTGGTCCTGGAGCAGAGTCTGCACTCGCTCGAAGGGCGTGAGGACGGCCTCGGCTGTGCCGGCCAGCGCGGCGGACACACTGCGCGTGAAGAGCTCCGGAGCGCCGCTGCCTCGAGCGTGACGCAACAGCAGGCGGGAGAAATCCTCGTACAGGCCGAACATGATGGCCACGGTGGTGGTCTTCTGCAGAAGGGGAGGCAAGAGCCCCCGATAGAGATTGCGCAGGCCCTCTCGCTGGAGCTGGCGGACGGCCTCACTCACTCGGACCCCGTAGAGCTGCTGTCGGAACAGAACCTTTTGGATGGGGAAGGTCACGATGATGTTGGTGAACGCCGCGAAAGAGCCACAGAGGTAGTGCTTCCCCCGCGGCCCGGGCCCCGCCACCAGGGCATGGCTGCCTTTACTCAACTTGGCCTGAGGTTGGCGGGCCGAATCGGGGTCCATGGTAGTGACGACCCCCATAAGAGAGCAACATGTGAGTGATCAGCAGGCCTGGTTCTGGAAAATGGCTGCGGACTGCATGCCAGCCTGCGCGGGAGGAAACAGAACCCATCAGGCTGCTTACGGCAGGTTTCTGCTACTCAAACGTGCGGACGTTTCAGGTGACAGTTTAATCTTGTGAAATAAATTTACGTCACTGTCTGATGAGATAAGACATGTTACGTAACCACAGAGAGGGAGGGAGATAGATAAATTGTGTAAATAAAAAAAAAAAAAACTTAAATCTTGTATTTTTGACCCGTTTTTATAAACTGATTTCGGACAATTACATTTTACTTGTATTCAGTTTTATTTTGTTTACTTTAATAACAAGGCCTAAAATACCTCATTACAGCAACCGTCTGAAAACACAGACGAAATTCACTTAATACTGCAGAAGAGTGCAAACTTACAAACTTACTAAATACAGGCAACACACTACACTAGTGCACTCGATACACACCGCTGAGATCTGCAGTGAAATGCCCTTGAGGAGTTCTGACGTCAGGAGTCATTCACTCTAGACTCACATGAGTGACGTAAGAACGTTTGGCAAATACCTACACAATCAACCAACCAACCAACCAACCAGGTTTAATATGTCAGGTGAGATACTGTGGTTGTTAATCACGTGTGTGTTCACAGCTAACGAGCTACAGCTAACGCAATCAGTATCCAAATCATGCTAGCAGTTTAGTAATTACCCCTTTATATGTAACGTTCTGAGTAATGGCTCAGAGGATCATGGCGTCTACAGTATGCAGACAAAGACGTGTAAATAGAAACTGACTAGATATAACGTTAATGATTATAGCCGTTTTATAAGACGGACTAAGGACCCTTAAACACTCAAGCAGAAGCTAATGCTAACTCTGTGACAGCACGCAGCTCATGCGCAAAATAATCACGTACAGTTAACTGTTATTGTCGTTTTTAGAATCGTGACAATTGGTAGTCCTTAATGTGCATTTAAATATTTACCTTCTGGTTGTGCACTGGGGGAAAGTCACTGCTCAGCTGCACTGGTTAGTAAGGCGGTACCAAACTAAGCTTCTTCTGACAGCCTAGCCTCTCCACTTTAGCCTGTTACAAACCGGAAATGAAAAAGAAACTTCTCACCTAGTGTTTCCACTCAGCGTTCACGCGAGCGTTATTATGGACTGTCGACCACTGTGAATTTATTAAAAATTATATTAAAACATAATGAAAAAATAATTATGGTCTCGAATTTTGTGTGTTTCAGTGCACTCTCAAATACGACGGCTTTAGACTATCGCTTGTTTACGAACAACGTTTATTTTACCATCGTCAAATTACACCCAAACCAGCAGAGGGCAGTGTAAAGTGCTATGTGAAGATCAGCAAACTACGAGAAACTGATGGAATCTGATACTATCCTTTCGAGGGGTGGTTTCAAATGAAATACAGTACATATTTTCCTGTTTTTTTTATTTTTCAAGTAGCAGATCAAATAATGAATTATAGATTTTGAAATATATTTTGTATAATCTGTACCAAAGTTTGAGTTTAAATTGTAAAGTAGTTTCAAACCTACACTGTTGCTGATCTCCCCCTCTTACTCTAATTCTAATGTTCACGTTCAAACATTCGCGGTAAAACAAACCTCGGCGGTCCGCTGTTTTTTGAGTTTTCAACTGTTGGATGATATTGTTTTTACCTGGTATATGCGAACATGAGTAAAGTTAGAAAAACAAAGAAATATGTACAGCAAAAATTGCAGGTGAGATCTGTCATGCGTTATGAGAATTATCACGGACCTTCTTTGAAACATTAACATCAATAAGATCTTTAGTTGTTATGATACAAACATAAAGTACTGATAAATAATACCTGATCGAAAATAGATAAAATAACAGTTAAACAAAACTGTTTTCAACCATTAACATAGTTAAAGACTTAACAAAGACTAAAACTTGACGTTCACGTGTAGCCTTCGTTTTTGCTGTTTTGGTCCTAAAAGACAATCTTAAATGTGTTGTATTAAGTAATTGTGTCTATTTTTAGGCTCAAAAAGCAAATAAAGATGCTGGTGAGGCACCTCATCATGCTCTGGACATTTCATCCATAGAAAAAGATAGTTTCTTACAAGGAGATCAGTATTTGCCTCAAGGTAAGAAACTGATCGTGTCTCTGACAAGTTTTGTCTTGTGCAAAATTTTACCAAAAATTGTTCTAGATTTTATTTGTTGATTTTATTTTACCATAAAACGTGACATGCTGCAGGCACATAATAAGAGTCTTGGAATCTAATGGTTTTGTGCAACCCAAAATCTGATTATATATTGCATTTGTCATGATGTATGTGTCCGTATTTGTGTGTTTTTAGCAGACTTCTTTGATGCATCAGGAAAAATGGAATATGGGATGGATTGATGTGATTATGGCTGTGCTTTGCAGGAAACCCTCTTCACAGCACAGCGCTGGAAGATGAAACGAGTCCTGCGCTGAAACAGAACAAAAAATCTGCTCCTGTAAAGTCAATGCAACCTGGAAAACTCATTCCTGGTGTGGTGGAGGCTCCAAAGACAAAACAGAATCAGAAGAAGCAGAAAGCTAGTGCCTTTTCTGAAGCTGCCAGTAAATCATCTCAACAGACAAGCAATGGAGGAAAAGCAACAGGAAGGTTGGGTACTGTAGTACATACTGTAGTGTCTTTAAATGTTTAAGCAGTGTGCTGATTTAAAACTGTACTGTTCCTGTAGGAGAGCTAAAAGACGGATATCAGAAGGCAGGAAGGAAGAAGGCGAGAAACAAATATCAGGTTCATCCTCCCCGGTGAGCGTTTTTAGATGGGAAAATAGTACATATCCATACAGTACAACTCAATGTATTTAGTCTTTAAACTGTTTCTGACATTTAAAACTCTCTAAAATGTCAAAGTACTGTTGCAGAATTCACCAACAATAATATCAATTTCAGAGAGACACAATACTGCTATGACTTTCAGCATAAGGTTTATATTTATTGTAGTAGCTGGCAAAACCATAAAGCTGGATAGGAACTATGACACCTTAAATAAATCTGAATATTTAGAAATTATAAATTGTGTAACATAGTTTGAAAATGTATTTCTATGTTGTTTTATTAGTTGGCAGAGAAAGGTCAGAAGTCAGTGTATAACTCCTCCTCCTCCAACGAAGACGAAGAAGAAAACTATGTACGTCTCACAGCTTTATTCATCACCAGCTTTGATTCATATAAACGGGAGTGAAACATGCTTTTAAAATAACCGTGGTCTTTTCAGCATCCAAGCCAGGAGAGACCCAACAGCAAAAAGAGAAAGTTACTGCAGAACAAAACTGGACGGAAACAAAATACGAAAACAACTTCTGGTCATGAGTTCTTTATTTATTGACTGTGTATTTTGTCTGTAACCTCTCCAGATTCTTCTCCAGTTACTTTACTGTTTAGCATTTAGCAGAAACATAACATGTTTTATGTTTAGTGCTGCAAGTTAGTTGTGGCTTATATGTAAAGTGAATGTCGATATGCTTTGAGCGTAGCTTGTGAATACTTAGAACTGTTTTTGTATTGTCTGCTTGCTTGTGCAAGAGGACAAAATGTGATTTTGAAACCTCATCATCTCTGCAGGAGCCTCCACCAAACACAGAAATCCAATGGATATGGAAGTGGTGCTAGATGCTTTCCAGGAATGTGCTCGTCAGTATAAGTGAGTTGGAGATGCTGTCTGAGCAGATCCGTGATGTGAATGCCATGAAGGTGCTGATGGATTGTGGTTTCTTGAAGAGAGTCTGTGGACTCGGATGCCGTCAGACGCTCCATTGACGCTTTCAGTCGCTCTTTCCAGGAGCAGCTCTCTGAGATAGTGAGATGGTTTTTACTACATTCAGAGTTGTACATTTCTTTTCATTTAGGACGCCACATTATCGTAAGCGTATAAGGCCACGGTTATGTCTACATTTCCTTAATTATGATTTCTTAAATGATTGGGAATGTCAAATAAAGACTGTAGCCATAAAATGTATTTATTTACAGATCACAGCAACCAAGGAATTCAAGGGTGTAAAACTTGAAAACAGCAGGGTAATTTTCTTCTTGGTTTCATCTATCACATTAGTTTAAATCAGCACCAGTTGGATTTTTCTGAGAATGTTTTCACCTTTAAGCTCAACAGTGCTATTAACCAGAAGAGGAGCAGACTTGTAGAAGCCAATGCGGAGAATATGGAGTAAGTCTGAACAAAACATCTAAATTACAGTCAAAGCATATGAATGATGTCAGAATTGTATTACAGGCAGGGAACAAAGCTAAGGAAACTGCAAAAGGAGCATGATGAGCTGGAACAACAGCTCAGGCATCTGCAAGACAATAGTACATTTCTGAAAAACCTGCGGGAGCTACACCAAAAGTACCTGCAGCATTGCACGGCTCATCCGCATGAGGTGGAAACGGTACGTTAGTGAGTCCCTGTGTGTTAAACATCTCCGGTTATGCTAATATTTTGTTTTCTACTCTCTCAGTATGGCCAATCTTGAATGCCTACTATGGAAGCCAGATGCATCATGGGAACAGATCATTAGCCCAAGACTGTCAATGACCAGCTGATCTTATGTAGATGTAACAGGAAATGTATGAAAATTGTACAGAATTACAAATAAACTACAAACATCTATTGCAGTGATCTCTGCCATTTGCAGTCATGTGTTTTTTTTTTCTGAGGGAGAATTCATGCAATTTTCACAAAGCATCTACTGTAAATGATTACTCATAATCCATTAACAATCTTCACTGGTTGCAGATCACAGTTTGTTCTTTTTTAGCTTAAATATATTAGTTAGGCTATTTAGTCATATTAGCTTATGCTGTATCAATTCAAAAGTAACACCATAAGAACGTGACTGTGATGTTTGTGGTCAAGGCCATGATTGACGGATTGGTTCACTGGCAGCAATAATGCAGAATCAAATCTAATATGTTGATTCAATAATTACATACAGTAATCACTTTCACCCCAATCATGGAATAATTTTAATTTGATTCACTGCAATCAAAAACAACAGCACTGATATGGAAGTTTTGGGGGCCAGTAATTTTCTTTTAAGACTTCTAGAATTCAACAATTTCCTATAGATCAATTAAGAGTGTACGTCCCTCACTTGAGACCCAGTTATTCTCAGATTTTAGCTTTGGCTGTTTGTGACTTAAAAAATAATAACAATACAGTATTTGATTTTTAAATGGGAACTTAAAGCACATACGAGTCTTCGATATGTGATTTATTTTAGATTTTATTCAAGCCATGCCAGATAACTTCTCACTAACGTCCCACAGCTTTTTGGCAATCCCATCATCTCTGGCTTCAGGTTTGACTTGCACCAGCTGACAGTCGGAAAAGTACCGTCCACTCAGGGGTTCGATCCCCTCCTGCAGAGAGCAGTATAGCGTTGTCTGAGCTCCAGACATGGGGTCCGTTGCCCACAGCTTGCTTACGATGTTCTTTATTATGCGAGTCTTCTGTTCGTTGATGTCTCGACCAAGCTCTGATCTGACCGAGCCTAAAGGAAGCAATAGAGAAGCTTAATATCAACCATGCTCTGAAGAAAGGGTTAAACACTAAAAGTATGTGTTTTGAAAAATGTTACCAACTCACAAAAGCGTGTGTCTAAAATTGTGTCTGAAAGCTGTATGCCAAATTACAAAGATGTTTTGCTTTTTGATCATACATCAGATGGATGAACACTTTGTGTGCAACTAGTTAATACGTACAGGACAGAACAGACCCAGACTAACTACTCCTCCATTACTAACCTGGATGGAGACTGTAGCAGGTGACATTAGTTCCCTCTAATCTTTTGGCCAGTTCGTGGGTGAAGAGCACATTACAGAGTTTACTGTGTGTGTAGGCCTTGAATAAATCCCAATCTGAGGAGCCTAGAGCCAATCTCTTGTGGGTGTTGATGCAGTCGAAGTCAATAGTGCCCATATCATGGCCACAGGACGACACGTTGACCACTCGGCTCGGCACACACTGCTTAAGACGGTCCAGCAGAAGGTTGGTCAGCAGGAATGGACCAATGTGGTTGACACCTAAGATCATCCCAAGACCATCTTCAGTGCGTCCTGGTGCAGCCAGCGCTGAACGACACGCAAAGGAACAGATAAGTGTAAAAACCTACATTATTTATTTATTCACAAATATGTGCAATTACCTGCATTATTTATTAGAAGGTCCAGTCGAGGCTCCGTCTTCAGGAAGGTTTCGGCAAACAGCCGGATGGATTTTAAACTGGCGAGATCTAGCTGCATGAATGTCACCGAATCGTTCCCAGTTTCCTGTGAGAGATGCCAGGACATTATTAGTTACAATAATAAAAATAAAATAATAATACATTTTATTTATTAATTTGAATTTGATTTGAATTTGAGTGCTGAAAATTTTTTAGTTCTTTGCTTAGATAACAATAAGTCAAAGGTTTACTGGATTAATGGTTAATGAACTGTGCTGATAAATATTGAGGATAATACTGAATTGCTTTCTCTGCCGAGGTGAAGATCTTAATTATAAATCCATTAGGAAAAACTTTAAAGTTTCATTAAACACAACACAATATTAAAGGAAGTGTGATTCAGTAGTGAAGTACAGAGTAAGCCGATGGCTAATATTCAAGGATGTTTTTGATGTTCTCTCACCTTTCTGATGTCCCGCACTGCATCTTCTCCTCTCTGTTTGCTGCGACAGGCAAGAATAACTCGGGCTCCTCTCATTGCCACCGCTGTGGCTGTTGCCTTCCCGATTCCTGTATTGCCACCTAACAGAAAAAAGTGAGAGTTTCTCAATAAAACCACAATTGTGCTCTGGGAGGGAACACACACAAACTCGGAGCAGTGGGCAGCCTTTTGCTGTGGGGCCAGGGAGCATGTGGGGGCCAGTGTCTTGCCCAAGGACACTCAGTTGTGAAGCAACTGCCACCATCCGAATTCTGCTAGAGACACTAAATACACGTCTACTGCATGAAGGAAACGCATTAAACATAATTGAAAGACTTCTGTTGACAGAATTTACCATAATTTAGAAAATTCAGCAACATTGTAATTATATAACTATTTTTACATAAAGAAAGTTAGGATGACTCTAAAGTCCCACCAACTTTTGGGCCCACCTGAGACCTGCTTTAATAATAAAAACTTTATTAGCAATGCTCAACTTCAAAGTTTTTTTTAGAACCCAAAACTAGTGGTGTTGGTGGAGGTTTTTCGAGTTTTTCGAGTCTGAGTGTTTCAGAATAGAATAGAATAAGATTGAATAAGCATGTGCACATTAAAAATGATTAGGAATCTTTTGAAAATACTTTAGAACGCGAAATATGCATAATCTAGCATTTTTATTAAGTTTAAATGAAAATTAGCATCTTCACTTAGCGAACAATTATAGTTGTTTCGTTTTTAACAGTCATTTGAAGGTTATACCTACCAGTAACGATGACGGTCTTCCCGTGTAGTTTGGCTGTGCCGGTGAAAGTCTTTCTTTGAACATAAACCTTATGGCCGATGTAATAAGCGACCAATAAAGCCACAATTACCACCACGAATATCATAGTTGCTTTTCACAAGCTGTGAGCAGTAGAAGAGCTTCTGCTTGTACGCGTCTCGATTAGGCAGAATGGGGTTCAAGTCCGTCACGCCCGAGCGTTAGTCAGGAATGTTTCACACAACAAAACCCTTTACACCGAAGATAATTTGTCATTCCCTTTTACAACACTGTCAGAGTCAATATTTCATAATTTATTGCTGGAAGGACGGGACGTTAAAACCTACTAAAATGCACGTTTTGATCTAATCTTTCTGGCTGTGACGTTTAGGCTTAGGTTCTAATGATGAATCAAGCACATTATCAGTAAAAATATCCACATACAACGTTTGCATCACCGTTTGAAATCTGTGTGATCATTTGTATTCTGGATTCACTCAATGTGCATAAAGCAATATCTTAGCACGTCATGGCCCGTCTTTGTTAGAAACATGTATGCCGTTGATTTAATATGTGCGCTTTACACTCACATTTTTCATGTTCACAAACTCTCTCGCGTTTGTGATTTATTATTTATCTCAGTAACTTTCTGCGCATGCGACAGGACTTCGCCGTAAGCCTCCGTCATATCGA
>SOMO01000087.1:23917-34582 GCA_028128575.1 Paedocypris carbunculus
TTAATGAAAACAATGAGTGCAAATGTTGTGATATTACATGGTTTTCAAATGGCAGGAGACCGAATTATCAAGAAAAGTTGAAAACATGTTTTAAGCAATTATGTTGACAGTTAAAGCTCTATTGTGAATTTCAACAATCCTTGCAGATGTGTGTGAAGTTCGGATCCTTTAATTGCCAACCAGTAATGCATTTGATCATTTTTAGCACTACATTTACTAAGAAAATAATAATAATTGATGGTGTCAAAGCCTCAGAGGGAAACGGCTAATGAAGGTCTTCATGGGAACAATGTGTCCGTGACATCTTTCATGGATCACGACGCTTAACATTGACGTTGATGATTAAGTGTTGAAGAGATGTCTTCTTTGCATTTGAAATCATTTGCCATCAGGGTGATTGAGGGATAGTGGTAAATGACAAATACCACATTTGGTTTTCAGAAGAAGCAGTTGTGGAGGACGTTGTAGACTTTGAAGAAGGGTAGAAACTTGAAGTACAAACAGTTTTGATCAAAACAATTTTTGTGGTGTCTTTTTTGTCTTTTGTATTGGCAAAATAAAGTCATAATTTCTGAAATTGGGATCTACTAGTTTTCATTATAGATTAATTACTTTTTTGCAAGTGAAATAGCTCACCATGAGATTTTCAGCACCACGGACAGCACTATTATAGCTTCACGACCTTTTTATAACGTTATCTGTAAAATTCTTCTTTTTAAGTCCTTAATTTAAGTTCTTGTGCGGCCTCTGAGTTTTTCTTTCAGATATTTCTCCACTAGCCTCTCTTATATTGAGAGAGTGATGTCTTTTATGTGTATTATTGGAAGAGCTTGCCTTTGGAAGTTGACACAATGGCGTGAGTAGTCCACTGGGAACGTTTTCATATCAAGGTTAACTTCAAGTGATTAGGATAAGCAGCTGAAGTTGTTGCCATGGGGATGATGATGGGATGTTGAGCTGTAAAGAATGATAAATAGACTCTGAGAGAGGGAGTGTAAAATGTATCATTTCTTTATTTTAAGACATTTTGCTCTGATTTTATTCACAGATTGGCTAAAATATTTACATATGTTACATCATTGCGGTTTTCCAGAGTTTCAATGATAATCTATTATAGCATATAATATTATGTATACATATCATGTATACATTCCTGCAACAATTTGATTGAAAATGAATTACCTTCTGTCGATGCTCAACTTGAACATACAGTAACCGCTGTTTTGAAAATGTATGTATGTGTAAATCAGCATAACTTACATCTTCAGTATATCCATATATTATATACCCAAAACCATCCATATATCCAGCTGTTTTGCCACTCCATAAATCCAAAAAGTTGCAATCTAGAAAGAGACTACCAAGTTTTGGTTTTGCAGTTTTACATTTTCCAACATGCAAGTTGTTGGAGTGGAATAATTTCAGTTAAATTAATGCAAAGTTTGAGAGCACTCGAGCTGCGCTCAGAAGTTTTATTAACTCAAAGTGCCACATCAAAGAACTTTCAATAGGTTAATGTTTAAAAAGGGAGAAAAAAAATCCATGGATTATGTAAATTGGTTCGGAACAACTATAGTATTAGTCTTTGTAATCGAAACAGCCTTGTTCTTTCAGCTGCTTTCAAGCCCAGTTTGAAATGTCAGTTTATCATAATGACACTAGTAAGAGAACAAAATATGTGGAAATTGTGGTCATTTCAACTGGACGACTGCGTGTGGCCAAACCGCTCTCTCTGTACTCTCAGCTCAGTAAGCTGATTACCACTGCTGTCCAAACTCACATCTCAATCTGTCATGATCAATCTGGCCTTCCAGAAAAAGTCAGCATGCCGCTATTTGGCTGATAAATGTCTGTTTGAACGCACTGCATGCTGCTTGGCATTCAGAATCAAATGTTTAACAATGCATGAGCTTGAGTTTCTAACCTCATAAACAAGATATACGTCAACACCACTAACGGCGAACACACTGGTTAGAGATAACAATGCTGGCTTAGTTTGAAAAAACTTCAATTGTAGGATGACAGAATCTAAGAGTAGGTACAAATCATCCCTAGAAGATCTTCTCTGGAGGTCTTGAATCTTATATACAAGTGGCTTTTCATAGCATCCTTGAAATAATGATTCCATGGCAATGCCATTTGCTCTTTTGTTAACACCGTGGCATCATAATTTGACTTGCGTAGGTGCTAATTTTGCATAACTTAAAAGGCAATTAGTGAAATGTGTTTGTATGACTGGCAGGAGGGATTAGGCTAAGCTCTGGCGCCCCTGTACTCAACAGAGACTACTGCTTCTTTTTTTTTTTTTTTTGCTAGCATACATTATCGGTCATCATGTTAAAACCCACCCGTCTTATAACGCCTTTGAAGTATTACTGTTAATTAAACTGGAGGAAGGCGTGACGAATTAACACTGTGTTGGAAAGCACCTTTCCACAGTCGCTGCAGAGACCAGCACGGTGTCAAATGTGGTTTTAAGTAATTCCAGTGTAATTTCGCCCTCCCTTACCAAGCGATTGTCTGGCTTAATGACTGGGTGAACATCTGGGTGGTGTTTTGATTTGGGAGTTAATACTTTGGGTTGCTATGACAAATATGGGCAGATTTGTAATTATGGCGATGAGTGTTACAGACGGGTCGGGCGACTGTACGCCCTCTGCCCATCCCCTGCTGTCAGCGCTGCCTCTCATTCCCTGAAAGATGCTTTTATGAGGAATAAATCAATGAATTAAGCGCTATTTTAAACCTCTTAATTTCGTCTTATTGCCCAGAGTTAATGGTATTGCTTTGGGTTGAATTGGACTGTCAGCGCCTGCGGGGACGAGCGCTGAGCCATTTGCGTAATCCACTGTTACTGGATTTGACACCTGGTTTGGTGGTGGTGACGGGGATGGAATTGGAAAGAGTTTGTAATTCTACTGTGTTTTCTGTAGGGGTGCTGTGGGGATTTGTGACTGCATTTTACACCCTTTTGCATTTGAGGTTAGAGGAGAATTTTTTTCTCTGCTCGTCAACTTGCCTTTACGAACAGCATTATTTTGACAGAAATGTAGACGCGGTAATTAACTGAAAGTAGGAATTAAAAAAAATGAAACCAAAAAAAAAAAACATCCAATAAAAAAAGCTCATTTTGAGAAGATTTTTCAATTGTTTAACCTTTTTTTATTAATATATTTTCAGTATTGTATTTAAATATTAATAAAGTCATAGCATTTATTTTTTCAGTAAAACTAATACTGATTACAGTGCAAGACATTTTAGATCCAAAAATAATGTGCTAACGGCAAGTGTGGTATGTAGTGAAGCGTGATTTTACAATTGATTTAAGCATATTTGCATCTTGTCCACTAGTAGGTGCTGTTTAAATAAGTATATTCTACCAAAACCTTTTGAAAGAATTGTTGTACAAACAATTATACATGCAAAAAGGCAAAACCCTATCGAATATCTACCATAATTGATATAATAGCTACAATAGCTTTTAAATATTAGTAGATTTTTCAGCTTGTCACAATTGTAACATAATTACATATTGCTCACAGAAACTGAGTGTTAGCCATTTCCAAAATAGTACATTTTAATCACTGACAAATTGAATTTGGATTTTAAGCCAAAAATAGTGTTGTGCCTTTCATTGCTTATGTATGAATTTATCAAACACATATTTGCCACTGACTTCTCTTTGCAACAAGAAAAGAAGATCTACAAAAATAGCACAGACAGAAAAATTGCTCCATCTTTGTGATGTTATTCTTTCTTTCAAATATGGTCCAGGTGGTCCCGGCGTTGCACACCCAGACACTGTTCATCCAGAGCTTTAATATTGCATGTGCTACAGAACAAGACTTAGCAACTAGGACTGGCCTAGATGTTCATACTCATCCAGGGCTTGAGTTGCCTTTAGCCTCATAGAAATGTAAATCCAACCACCGTGGGGAGGAGAAAGGTGACTGGCTGAGGATGAAATACTGAGGATGTGGAGTGTTTTTTCAGCCGTTTATCCCTCCCGTCTGTGCTCAAACCTCCAGCTTTTGAATAAACGGGCTTACTTGGATGATTTAAATACGGCATCGGTGTAGTCAGCGTTTTTAAGATGGGGTTTGCGTGCCAGACTGATGGGAAATTGTGCTGAGAATCAGGTTGGTGTAATGGATGATACTGTCATAGTGATGCACATTCCGGCCCTTGTGCTCAAATTTCCCCGTTTTTAATTGTTAAAACGTAGAACCCTGAGCGAATCCATGACAGTTGGATTATTTTTGTGCAGCGGGTAATTCCACTCTGACATTTGCATAAACGCCATTTTTGAACCGTATCCTGAATTCCGTTCCAGGCTGCACTTTGTTTTTGCACATTTATGAGTGTGTGTCCTGGTGTGACGGTGCTCCACAGTGAATTTAATTTGCCAAAGAGCCTTCGCTTAAAGAGCTCCCTGAACAAACAAGTTAGCAGAATTTACGCTTGCTTGATGTCAAATTACACCAGCGAACAAACCTAACCTGGCCTGGGAATAAATCGTCCTCCATCCTCCCCGCTGCCCCGTGCTTGTTTTCATGTCAGCTTTCATATTAAATATACATTTTGCACTTCCCTACCTCACGCCGCTTGGTAACGACTCAGACTCTGAATGATTTATGCAGATATTGATTTCACTGTTAAACGTGAGATTAGATGCATAGCTCCCGATGCTATTTATCAAAGACATTGGCATCTAATTAAATTGTCAGGTCTGGTTTTATGGCGGTACACTTGTGTGAAATATTAAAGTTGGCTTTGAGATTATTGTGGCCCCTAAAGCGCGCGTCAACACCTGAAAAATGATATTTATACGCAGAGAAAATGATTCAGAGGGGTTTGGATTACTGGACTAATATAAGGAAAGGTCAAAGGTGACACGGTGTGTGTTGTCGCACAGAAACAAAGGCTAATGAAAGCATTATCCAAAGGGAGGGCATTGTACTAAAGCAATGGTGATTAATGGGTGACAAAGACACAAATAACCTTATTTCGCACTTTTCATGCTCTATAATTAGCGCCGTGCCAGCGTCACCTTTAATCCAAACTCACTGTAGCCTTGGTGTGACTATAGGTTGCACTCCTATAGCATCTATATTTCATCAGCGACCCGCTTCCCTTGAGTCACTCTCATCTGTTTCAGCAGAGGCAAGATCTTCCGGCTCTTTCTGTAACTTAAGCTTGACCCAGATTCGCTTATCTGCTAGCGAGAAACGCTCTGGACTAGATGGGGCTGCGTTATCAGCTGCCTTTGATACTTCATACGGATATAAGAAAATCTAGAAACAAACAAACACGCACAACATAAACACACAAACATGCTGGGATTAGTCTCCTGCTAAAAATGACTCTTATATGTGTCAAACCCAGTGTGCTAACACATGCAAGCTACACGCTAACTCTACACAGTGACTGCCTTTACAAACACAGAAGTTTCAGTCACCTTTTTTCCTCTTCAACTTGTGCACAAGCCCGACTCCCCTGTGCACTGCTGCACACAAACGTGTTGGATGCTGGGTCTGTAATTTTCCACCGAACGCATGTTCGTTTAGCTGATGCTAAGACTCTGCAGTTTTTGCTGTGTGGCTCATTCTTGTGCCGTGGGGGAACATTTATCATTTAAAGCTGATATGAAGAATTAACGTGCATGAGGCCACAGAGACGTACGATCCAGAAATGTCTTTTCCCGCAATTATGACTTAAGGCTCGAGTTTTAAAACGACTGGCAGGACTTTTTCATGAGTGGGACTGGAATATTGTGGGATTGGGATTGAATCCCAATAAACAGTCTGTTCATGAAAAATCTGTTTCTAACCTGTGTGAAAAATGTTACTTCCCTTGTAATTTTTTCCAGCCTTTAAAATTGTATTTTATGTTCATTAGATGTGTTCGTTTTATTAGGCTAATCATCTTTTTTTGACAGAGAAAAGGAAACTAAACTTGATACTGCGCTCTTTTTTTCCCTTCCCTTCAGAGGAAAGGGAACGGCGGTGGTGTCTTGCGCATGTTTCTGTGTCGGGCTGCGTCCTGTCTGAATGCATTTAGGGTAATGAGAGGGAAAGTGTTACAGATGTGCCGCATTTTGGAATCGGCTGGTTTTTGCATCGGAGAAAAACTGTGTCCGTTCTCAGCTGGAGACGCTTTCCTGACTCGAAAGTTAGTGCAGCATTAAACCAGAAAAAGATTGGCCTGAATAAGGTTATAAGATTAATATTGCAACATTTTGGTGTCGTTGTTTAGAATAGAGTTAGAGATGCATTTCATTTGTTTCGACTGGATTTTCAGGTATGAAAACATAAAGTATCAGTATCAGTATAAATCCGACTCCGTCTTTGTTCCCTCTTATTACAATTAGAAGTAAAAATACACAGAATATTTACAATTTAATTATAATTAGTTTTAATAGTAATAAACAGTAAGTTATAAAAAATACAAAAAAAAAAAAAAATGCAACAGTTGTACAAATATTGCACATAGATGGCATTTGTTTTTGCCACTTTTATAAGAAAGTGAATATACAAGAAGATTGACAATGCTGTAAGCCATTACATGGGTTGTGTTGTTGTCCTTCAAGCCTGCTGAAAGCGTTCAAGAGCTTCTGTGTACTGTACACTTTAAAACACGCCGGGTGCTGGCATCCATCCACCCTCGACTGCATTAGCCATCAATAAAACATTAGACGTTTCCATACCTTGGACTTTTTTTACATTTCCTATCAAAGGAGATCTCACCCAGGCAAAGTTCAAAGGCTGCCCACTGCTCCGGGTTTGTGTGTATTCACTTCATTGTGTGTGTAACAGATGTGATATGTTTTCTCCAGTCTCAGGGTTAAATGCAGATCCATATTGACAAACTCACTCACTCACTTTACTTACCTTGACTTGACTTAGAAATTGAGTCTTGAGTAAGTTTTTCCGGCAGGTCCCATTTCTCCACTGTGCCGCCGGGAAGAAACTATTAAAAATAAAAAAAATGAAGACCACTGACAAAATGTACTAATATATAAATTAAGAAGTGTGTTTGTGTGTGTGTGTGTGTGTGTGTGTCCTATTCTGTGATTGGTTGTCCGAAATGTCAAATATTATTGCAGAATTTATTGAA
The DNA here is from genome assembly GCA_028128575.1 of Paedocypris carbunculus. Classification (NCBI taxonomy): domain Eukaryota; kingdom Metazoa; phylum Chordata; class Actinopteri; order Cypriniformes; genus Paedocypris; species Paedocypris carbunculus. The sequence goes on from SOMO01000087.1 coordinate 31,034, forward strand.
TGTGTTGTAGGAGTAAGCCAACACATCGGATCATCATACACTGAGAAGAGTTGAGGGTTTAGGCCGATGTGGTATGCACGTCCTGAGCTGGTGTTGTGAAGGCCTAATAAAGCTATTGCTCCTAAAAGTTCTTAAACACAAAGCTGCTGTGAAATGTACACTAGTGGTTCTTAACTTGGTAAGTCAAGCAAATTTGAGCCAAGCATCCCACAGGCCTTCAATGATCACGAGAGGCTCTCGAGCCGACTACATTTTGAGCTTTACTCAATAAATGGTAGCATTGTAGAGCATGGCTAGATGAGAGCCACCCCACCAGGCTCTGATTGTTCGCTCTACAGACTTCAAGTCACAGCAGTGGTTGGATGAGCCCTGGGTGCCAAGTACACCTCAAGTACTTAATAATGCCAGTGCAAGTTCCAGAGTTACACCCAGAAGAGATAAATATAGTGGTTACTGTGCTGAGGACTTGTTTCTGCATCATTCTGAAAACCAAATCACTTTGCTTAGAGTTACTTATTTAGAAAAAGTCAAACAGCCGGTTGAGGATGCTATGCCATTGCTTGATGCTTAGGGATGAATAATCTCCATTGTGACTGTGGTTGACATTGTACAATAAGTACACAGTGAATTTGGATCATTGGATCAAAAGATTAAAGTTTGTCAGAACCAAACTTCCAATTTAGTTTCGAGTTTTGTATAACTCGAAACTTTTCGTTGATGTGGAATCGTTCAGGCTGGTTCAGTCTCTTGCTATCTGGCCTCTGGCTTGTTTCTGGTTGTGCTGGGGTAAAGCTCACGGAGACTGTTGAAGCGCCATGTCTTTTCTAAAACCGGCGGGAACGGCTCTCAAAGGGCTGCCGCGCTTTCCCTCGGCATCACACACGCTGAACCCACTGTCTGAAAACCTCTGCTTTCCATTTGACATGGATATGTTTTTTTTCCCCACTTAGGATTCTACTAGTCTGGGTTTTGAAAGCAGCAGTATTCACAATGACAGTCCCGGGCCCTCGATGGCAGAGAAGAGAAGGGCCACTGAGGGCTCCTGCCACTGATTGTTTACAGTGTTTCAGTATCTATCTGTCACCAGATTACAGATTTTCAGAGCTCATCATTTTCGTGCACAGTAAAAGCATCATTTATTGTATTATTAGCTATATGTGTAGAATTAGCTATAGTAAACATGTGTGAATATACATGTTTGTAACTTAGGCATCTGATTTCTGGTTCAATTTCGTTGATATTCTTTTAAAAATACAATTTAACAAACCAATTTGTGACTCATTACATTTCGGTATCGTTTTACTTGAGTAATCGATAACAAAAAGTAAATTCTAGTGCTCAGAACTTAATTTCGCAAGATCCTTTGCAGCACTTGTATTTATTTTACCAAGTATGCGACTTTGTATCTCAGTAGTTAGTACTGGTCTCTGGCTCCCTTGTGCTTTGTGCTTCTCCAGAGCTGTGGAAATATTGGCCCTTCTCTCTCAAACACCTCACCCTGTCACTATCCTGTTCTCCATCTCATGCATTTCTATGCTTTGCGGCTCTGTCAAGAAGTCCAGGGCCAGATCTGAACCAGCCCCATTTTCTGTGTTTTTCAGACAGAGAAATCCACAGCAACTCGATCCGACTGCACTACATGCCTGACTGCACAGCTGAAGCCTGACAGGCTTTTTGGGCTTTTATCCGTCATTGTTGTATCTGTCTGTTTCCCTCTCCTCTTCTGTCACACCGTCAACATCTATAGCAAACGCTGCAATGTCCTCCTGTAATCCTGCGCTTCGGAAAGCTGTAATGGACCGAGAGATTCATGCAGAGATTATTGCTGTGATTTCAGAAAGGTGATAGAGCTGGAATTTTGTTGGAATAGTAGGCCAAGCAAAGCATTGGGCAGAAGAGGGTAAAAAGGGTAGACGTGTGATATATCCAACACAAAATTGACCCTCTTTATTTGCCTGACACGGTCGATTTTTTTTAGTGCATGATGCAGACAGGTGATGAAATCTATACCCAGGAATGCAGTACACGTAGAAATAAACGTCTTTACAATCTTTACAAAATAATTATTTCACTCCAGTGAAGCACCATAAGAGCAATTTGTCTGTTTCAAAGTGACTTTTGTTTATCCTTCAAGTCACTTCTTCAGGAGTTTGATGCATATGGCAATTTTTTAAGGTTTGCCAGTAGTTTGGTTTGATTAAAATTGCTCAACGGTGTCAATTGCATCTGCAGCTTGTTCTTTGCCTCTGAGTAAGCACAGCTGTATTGTGTTGACTGATGCTTTGAGTAAAGAATACTTGATAAATACTTGAGACGCTGATCTTGAAAACTTTTTAAAGTAGGCTGGTATGATTTTGTGAACTGCAAAGCCAAAATTAACGGTTTTGGCCTAGTGGTAGATATTTGGACTTGTAACCCAATGGTTGTAGATTTGAATCCAGGTAGGTACTACAACTGGTGTCCTTAAGCGAGACACTGACCCTGAGCTGCTCTTTTTGTAAGTCGCTTTGGATAAAAGTGTAAAGTCTGGACACCGAATGTATAGTACTGCTGTCACTCAAGGGTCAATACATGGTCCTCTACTTTGTTCGGTATTCACTTTCTTGTTCGTTGTTAATATCACCTATAATTAAAATTGAATCATTAGAAATATTGAATTTCTGAAAGTGTTTTTAGTTTTTGAGTCGGAAAACTGCATTAAAAAGTAATGTATAAAACTGCATAAGTATTAAATAAAAGTACTATTGTTTTCAAAGTATTTTAGCATCAACTAATAACAAATCATCTCTGACATTTGTGACTGTCATGTAGAAAAAAAAAATTGTATTATTACAGTGTGGCAGACGTCATAACGCCGTAAACTTTAGTTTGTCTTTTCCACTACCCTACTAATCAGTAAAGATTTCAAGCATGTGGGTTGTATGTCAAACCCAGCAGGATTTAAACGCTTCTCAAATCTGCAGAAGGATGTTGAAGTTTATTTCCTCCAAGTTTATAAGCTGCTTAAAGCCTTTAAGGTCTTTAGCATGGGCTGCCATAGAAACATCAGCCTCAGAGACAGTTCTGACTAGCTGCCACTGAAACTCGTGGAAAGTGTGTGTAATAGAGCTAAGTGTGGATAAACGTAGTGTCCTAGTTTCTACGCTGTAAGGTAAACCATCTTGGATGTTGAATGGCCATTACAGTTATGCCGACAGTTTCATAAAAACAATTTGTCACACTAGAGTTTTGTTTTTTACAGAAATGCCTCAAGAGAGTTGTTACATGTTGAATGATGCACATATAGTGTTCCACATTTCTTTTAAATGCTCTTTTATTACATTTGTGATACCTTTACAAGTGTGATTTTGAGCTCTGAGCAAATGAACCTGAAAGCATCTGCAGTATTCATTCCCCTCCAGAAGATGTAGTCTAATTTCTTTAACTTTCTAGAGTATGAGAATGCCCTCCAATACCATCCCAAGTCCTTTAATGTATGAAAAATGGTTCTTATAGTCAGATTTTGTCTCTTTATCTTACTATTTGCGACGAGGCCGCATCACCGCCGTA
>SOMO01000087.1:64446-76863 GCA_028128575.1 Paedocypris carbunculus
TTTTTTCTTTGGGTTTTTTCAATGGTTCAATGTAATTTAAAAGGCTTTGATTCTACGTATGTTGTGTAGTTCATGTACTCTTTTCTTTTTTGTGCTTTTCCAGTAGCTCAATATGTCACACCCAGGTTCCCAATTTATAGGCAAGTCAAAACCCAAGTCGATTGGAATAGGAGGGTCAGATAATTGCCAAAGCGAGTCATGTGTTATGTATCTCATAACTAAAAGCATCAGTTTCTGTGGTTGTGAATGTGGCATCTGATCCCAGCCAGAAGGGAAATCTTCCGATGATGGGAACTGAGAGTAGGAGATAGGAAAGGCCGGAGCAAATTTCGCCCCCAAAAGACAGTTCCAGCTTCTAAATGGCTCAATTTACCTCTACAGAGCTCCAGAAGAGCAAAGCCTCTGCCACACATTGCAGCCCTAGTAAAAATCAATAAGTATTCTCAGAACAAGGGACCTCATTAAAACCGGACCCCTTTTTCTTTTTCTCTGTATGTTTAAAAGAAATACTCACCTCCAGGAATCGTTAAAGTCTAAAGCCACAGATCTTGCGTATTAGAAGCGTAACCATCCATTTTGTTCTCGTTTTTGCTTTGGGCTTTTGTGGTTCCGGACATGGGGCCATTATTACTTGTTTAGTGGCGCTTTTCACGTAATTCCATTACTGATGCCCCGTCGCGTGTGCTTTGCAGATGTGGTTGGGCACAGTTTGATGAAAACGTTCTCGGTTTTTCCGAATCTTCAACAATAGATGTAAGTGAAACCACCAGAGTTATCAGTGTGAACTATTCACACGCTCTGGGTTTGTACATGTTATTTCGGAAACAGATTAAGAAATCAATGCTCACATTTTGCTGACGTATAATGAAAATGTCCAAGTGAATTATGCGACCATCTAAGGTTTTACAACCACCCCGTGTTGGTATGTGTCTCAGCTAACTGGAAAAATTCCACCCAGAAGTGAGAACGGAGCACGTCTTCGCTATTATATTTGATTAAATCTCTTCAGGACCTTGCCTGTGCTTGTCTGTTATGTACCGCAATGTCATTTGGCCTTACACAGGAAACCATAACACTGAAATACATTCACACCATTACGAGCTCCATTTTACATTCCCCTGACAGGCCATAGACATCTAAAGCTACGGTCTCCAAAATACCTCGCACTATCCTTAGTGTGAAAATGACCTTTTGCTGTTTTTATATCCAGAGCGTTAACGGCCCACAGTAAAGTCTCAAGGCCTGTGGTGCAGCGTATATGGGAATATGTTGTAAAAAAAGAAAAACTAATTGCATGGTTGACCCGGTGTTTCTTGCAGCTACACACTGGGTTCATTTCCCAAGCAGAGTGTGAACTATCAGTCATGATGCCTGGAAAAAAAAAAGGAAGCAATGGTCTTTTTTTATGACCGTATGGAGCATTAATTTGTTTAATAGCCGTTCCATGTGTGTTCTAAAAAGCAACTGTTTCCTTGAGTCCCTAATGATTTTTTTAGCATTGAATTTGAAGTGTCTCTATGTAGTTGGCAGCATGGAAGTCGAGCTTAGAGCGAACAGGTGGTAACGAAAAGAATCTACGCTGAAATCGTTCCAGGACTATATGTGACATCTCAAATATCTCACCAGCAACAGATGTTTCCAGAAGACAAGTGAAGACATCCGATCATATTTTTCATCCAGTCTTTTTTATGATTTCCTTCATTGTTAATGTTGATTTGTGATTTGATTCTTGATCCAGGATATAATATGCTGCTTAATAGCTAAATATTTGCATCAACCTGTTGTGAAATACTATGTTTTACAGTTTCATGTTGATACACATTTGAGATTTCATATTGATACATTAAGTCAATTTTATAAAGAAAAAGCGCAATTCGCTTTGTAATACAGTGGTACCTCTACTTATGAATGTATCTACATTTTCACAAATGTTCAAGTTACGACACACCTCAACGGTAAAATATAATCGAAGAGTTTAGCAAACGTAATTGTAGTGGCTCTCTCATTGGCTGTCTACTGTACCATCTTCATGGCATTAGAGGGACATCTAAGTGTCTGTGTTCATACAGTTTTAGGTGTGTGTATTAACTTTTATTTACAATGGACCCCCAGAAGTGATGGAGAAATGTGGAAAAGAAGACGAGTTTCATTGTCCGTGCAAACAAAGCAAGAGATAATTGAAAGCAGTGAAAAAAGATAAAGAAAATGGCGGTAATACATCTATGATCGGCACAGTATTAAGCCCTAAAAGCTACGCCGTATATGGCAAAAAAGAAAAAGTGTTCACTAGTCGGGTTATTGCTCACTATGATGATGCTTGCCTTGCACAATTTTGAAAGATTGTTGAAAGCCGACAAAAGCAAAAGTCCTTGTATCAGTGCTTTGCAAAACGACAGGCAAAAACCTTTGTAGCGAGAGAATATGAGCCAAAAAGGGCAAAAGGTGACTACGATAGCAGTTAAAAAGTAAATGAACATTTTTTCCCATTATGTGTAACTCTCCTTTATATGTTTATTGTGCCATAATCTAGTTGTAAAATGAATTGTCATGACTTGTAAATTGTAAAACAATGTCCACGTTTTGGGGGCTTAGATCAGATTAAGGCATTAACATGGAAAACGCATTGAAACAACCTTGTGCTTTTGCTGAAATAGAAACCACGAGTTCTATACTAGTACAATTCTTACAAAGTACTTATATGCCTTTGCTATAAAGACAATTACATTTTAATGATGTTATAATTGTAATGTAATATTAGCTCTTTTGAAAATAGTTATTTGGTGTGTAGCTCAATTACATTGTGAACTGAATGTTTTCCAAAAGTGATAAGGCATTTAAAAGTCAACATTAATGTGTATACCTTTTAAACTGCGTCTTCTTTTTCTGAGTCAAGCTGAGCTGGGGTCTATCTGGCGCTTGAGGAAAATCTAAACTTAAAGTTCAATTTTCCTCTTAATCCTGCTTCTTTAGCGTAATTAAACCTAAAGGAGAGGAATGCTGATGAAGATGGTTAGCCTATAGCACAAGCAACTGATTATAGAAGAGTTTTTTCTTCCGTCCTTTTGCCAACTACTAATCACAACTCATGTCAAGAGTTCTAAATCGTCCAGTAATCTGCCTCAATGTGGTGTATTGAAATATTCAGATAGCTGCTGCATCTGCCAAGAGCGGTTTAGTTTCTTCTTTAGCAGTTCTTGAACTCGCGTGAATGGAAAGACGAGGATGAAAGCGAAGATTCTGAAAGAGGCTGAAAGAAAGAGAGAAAGGGGAGTGTTTGGGGAAGGCGCCAGAAAGCTGATTTGATGACAATGTAATGATTTCTTATGTAAATGACCAAATCAGCAGCTTTATTTAATTGGCCCAGCTGTGCTGTAGTCTTTTGTGGCGTGCTACCGCTCTGAAAATCTCTCCCTTGTGTTTCCTGTCTGCTCTATAGAGCTGGTTTCTGCTCCTCTGAGAATTACTGTGTCTTACTTCTCTTTCCTACACCATTCCCACCTGCTCATTTGCATATTCCTTCACCGAGAGGCGTCGCTGAAGATTCTAGATTTTTGTCTTTTTGTGACCCCCTTCGAAAAACTAGCAGTAATGAAGTCTTGGCAATCTATTATTGACTCTCTTGGCCTTTTTGCATAAATGAAACAATCAATTCACTAACAAGCCCGACGAAGACGAGGTTTTTTTTTTTTATGCGGCTTTGCAAGTGAGACTGATGGGTTTTTTTGAACCTCATCATCAGCAGGCGGTGAAGAACTCTGCTTGCAAACAAACGTGCTACACATGTAGTCATATTATTTATTTATATACTCCAAGCTAGATTTGAGCTCTCATATTTTACATTACCAATATAAGTACGTACACTGTCTGATGAGCCTTATTTTCCCCGAACCTCACCCAAACTATTCCCATTCGATTTTTTTTTTTTTTATTTTACTGGATTTGCAGTGCTCCGCTATATTATACCAGTGTTGCATAAGGCTGCAGAGGGACCAATTAGGCGGCAGAGACTGTGGAACGAGTCTCTATTCAGCTACAGCCAGTGCAGGATCAATGTCGAGAGAGGGAAAGCCTCATCGCAACCCAAAAGTTTGCTTGGGTGCAAATCTGCTGATGTTTTTTTGAAGTTGACGGAGATTATGCAGAAGTACTTCACTATTGATGCCATGCTATGAAGCACACTTGAACTGAACGACACGATATCCTGAAATGCATTGGCTTTATGTATAGTATATTGGGGGTTCACAGCAACTGTATTTAATTAATGCATCCTTATTTTCAGGACAATCTGAAATGTATTCCTAATTTTGGCAGTGGCGTAAAGTACATGAGTAAATGGACTTTACTTAAGATGTTACTTTAGAAATGATACTTTACTTACAGTAAGTGTTTATTGACTAGTTTGTACTTGTACTGAGTATCAAAATTACAAACTATGTTTAAACTCTACTTGACTACATTTTTTATTTGAGTATATGTACTCTTTACTCCACTACATTTGAATGGGACACTTACCATTACTCGATACATTGGTTACATACTTAGGATTGTGCGCGACAAGTTGATAAGCTTTTTTATCGCGGTTAATTTCTTGGACGAATGAGGGAATATCACCATCTGCAGGGTGCTGAAGGTACTGCATGCTATTTATGAGCCAAATCACGTGAANATACCTCCAAATTTTCTAAAGCAGTGCTAATATTGAAAAAGCCTATTTTGTGGCTCAGATTCCAACAGTAGCTACCAGGAAGTGCTGTACTATAATGGCGGACTTCCACATTTATGACTAAATTAGGGCTTCTTTGATGGGCGTGTTGTTGACTTGCTAAGATACGTGCAGATATGCACACGTTGCCACTGTTCTTTAATGGCTCCTCTGAGAACTAGGGGAAAATGCTCTTTCAGCACACACTAATGAAACGAATCGAACAGGTCAGTTGTTTTCCTACGCTTCCTATTGTTCTCCTCCGCTCAGGTCAGGGCTAAAGGCTTTTAATTGTATCTCCAGGTTTCAGCTTTCGGTGATCTTTTGGTCACGGCCTGCTTCTCTTTATTGCTGGCTTTATAAAGGCCTTTATTTGAACCTCCTGCGTGAATCTGGACCCAAAAGAGGTTGGAAATCAATATGAGAATGCCATTAGTGGAATTTGTTACTCTGGATCCTCATAAGCCAACAATTACAGTGGGGAGAACAAGGTTTGGTGAGGGGGTGGTTGATAATCGGGGTTGAGGGTTGTGTAGGGGGTGTGATGGTGCCCTTGGGGAGGGTTATGTCTGACATGTGGACCCTGGATGCATTAGAGAATGGACGAATCTATACTGTCTGCAGACGAATCCCCCGAATAGGGGTGATTTGTAGCCCAGAGGCGTCACAGGTGGGATGTAAGCGTGGTCATAGAGGCTTAGCCTGGGTCACTGCCAAATCCCCCCTACATCAACTGAGTGGACTTTTCATGATGGTCATTGTTGACCGAAGGTGAAGTGTTTGAGTTCACAGGGAACAGAAAATTAAAAGTACATTACTTCTCTGAGGACTGTGTGTGTGTTTGTGGTGAAGGAAAGATGGATTTGATGGCTCTCTGTGAAGGACAAATAACCGACACTGTAATGTGCTCAAGTTGGAATATCATTTTCCCCAGTCATGATTAGATCCAATCCAGCCATGAGTGAAGAGGAGGATGAGACAAGAGAATCTCTAATGGGTCTGGATCATGGGCCCTTGTATAAAACAGAGCATGGGGTGAGGAAAATAACAAAAAATAATTTCAACATCACAAAGAATAATAACAATAAAATTGCATTCATATTTGTGTTTCAATTCAATGAATGATGCTTAAGAATCTGATTTTCTAACTGATTGTTTATCTGATTGTCTAACCACAAAGAAAACTCTGATGGTATATATTTAATTAAATACATTTAAATAAAGTGAATTTTCAAATTAGTGTTTTATTTAAAAGATACACATAAAATCTGCTGGGCTAAAAAAATGTTAATAAAGCTTTCATTGCTATTTTTAAAGCAAATATGGTTATTTCAAAATATTCAAAGCTTTTATCTTGAGATTAAAAATCAAGAGCTCAGTTCAGTATTTTTTTTCTTTTCCCGTGGACCGTCATTCTTGTAAAGCAATTGTACTCTCATGTGAAGAGCTTTTCCTGACTCCAGGCCTCAATAACGGTGCTCTTCTTCCTCATCTGCATGCCTTATCACACACTGCATTTATCTTTCTGCTGTTTAGACAGAGTAAATCTAGCACTCAAAGTCAAAAGTGTGGCTAAATATCTCCAATATTATGTTTGAGAGAATTGTAGGACTGGAATAACAAAAAGACTGGAAGAGAGAAGAGTCTGAGAAAGAGAAGTTGTAGAGTTGTAGACTAGGAATAATGTGACAGACGGGCCAGAACAGGTGGAAGAGAGATGAATGGATATAAAATGCAATAGCAGAAACCAAGCTGGGGAAATAAATCACAAAGAAGGGAAGAAAAGAAATGCAGAATTTATCTTTATTTCCTCACTGTCTGGTTTGATGAACGGGTCACTGGCTGTGTCAGTCGGGCTCTGGATCCTCATCTGCATTCTCTCTGGTTTTCCAACAATTAAGCCCCTAATTACCCTGGAGTTCTATAGAGGAGCTTTCCTTGCCTTTGATTACATAGAATCAAGAGCTGCTGTCAGCCANGCAAGAAAAAAAATCTGATAAAATAATTAAACAGAAATTGGAAAAAACAAAACCATAATACGTCAGAGAACACATTTAAAATGGTATCCTCCCTGAAGTAATGCATTTTAGCTACAAAAGAAACTTTGCAGATTTTATCCAAATGTGTAAATTTTTTCGTACATGGCCTAGTTTAGTCAAAGAACACACCAATACATAAAAGAACACATTTAATTACTGTTGTTACAATTAGAAAAACATCATGTTTCATCAAGAAGAAAAAAATAATAATTTTGATGCACATGAGCGAGGCTGGAACTTTTCTTCTTTTCATCATTTGATAACACCACGTCTTTTGTGCACATCTCCACGTTTCTTTGTGCTTTTTCACAAAGATTCACAAACGCTGGTAGCATTTATTTGGTTTAGACACCATCTCTTAGATAATTAGCTCCCCAGATCAAGGCCCTGTAGATTTTGCAGTTGGCGTGTAATTACAGTAGCAAAGAGTGTTTTTAAAGCAGGTAACATGCTCAAGAGGATAAGAGCGATGGTTTAAAATCTGCCGTGGGACGAATTGGTCAATGTCTTGACCTACTAAAATGTGAGTGAGAAAGATTGGAGAGGCTCAGCGTTTTGTCACACTATCACTTCCTCCTTCTCTGGTTCTCCCGTTTCCCCCTCTCCGTCATTCTTTCTCACACTCCCACTTGCTTTTATCTAGCCTGTGCTTATTCTTGCTCATTAGCCTTTAATGTCCATCGCTCCGTGGGCCTCTCTGTTTGCACGACCTGCCAGAAACTAGCTGGTGTTCTGTTTCCCAAGCCAGGAAAGTGCTTTATATCTACACTTTCCACTGAAAGGTGTCTTGCTAATGAGCATCTGCACCAGGAGATTATTGTGAGAGAATTCCGAAGGAGAATGTAAACGGTGTGTGCAAAAAAAAATAGAGCCGAGAATTATGGGAAGGCGACGTGGGAGTGCATACATAAGAAATGTCTGGCATACTTTAGCAATTTACATGTTATGGAGGATTCAGATGTATCTGTCATCAGTACCGAGTTCCTTTTGCAACTTGTTTTACTGTCCCGCTGTGGTGGAAATCCTGCAGTGTGTCTGGATTTGGAAGCACGTGGGGGATTTTCCACAAATGTGTGTAGCAGACGGCGTACCTGTTCCATGCAGACAGCTGGGACGGCCCTGTCCCGACTATACACCTCACCTGTGGGACTTCCCCGGCTACTCAGGTGTGAATTATGGAACAATTACCCAGCAGGCTGTGCCTCCTTTCCTCTCTGTCATTACAGCCATGGGTAATAAAGCCACCGCGTTCTTCCCATCTAGATCACAGGTGGAAAACAGCTTGCTTCTGTAGAGCCCCCACAAGTCCAATTGCTTCCCTGGGATAGTTAATGGCCTGAGTCTCGCTGTAGTTATTTTTGGAAATTCCAACGGCTGAGAAAAAACAGGCATTGATGTCCCCAAGACAAACATTATTTGCTTGAATGACTGAGATCAGGAAATGATGTCACAGACTCCTACAAAAAGGGTAGTTTACCCAACAGATATGTTTTCACCCAGCTGCTGCTAATCTTGTGTATGTTTCTGAAGTTTGTCTCGACCGACTCTTATCCCGAGGAATGCTGAACTTCCAGAGGAAGAGGGCAAACATATCCCTCATAAATCACAAACTGCTCCGACAAGTGCTTGACTCCCTTGTTGACATTTAGAAACGGGGGATGGGCCCATCCTGACTCCAGGGAGTGGGAATACAGCAACAAGAAGGACCATAGGTGAGGGGAGTGATGGATGAGAAAAAAGAAGCTGAAAATAAGAAGAGAGCAACGCTTCTTCACTCTGTCATGCTTTAAGAATGAGGAGCAGTTAAGCCTTTTGGAAATTGCCAATTTAGACTATTCAGTCACGTCTCCTACTTTGACAAAGATGAAGATGAATTTCAACAACTTCTAAGTTTAAGCAACTTTGAATATTGATGTCAATAAATACATTGGTTTGTTTTGACCATCTCTCTTATGTTTACATTTTTCTATATTTATCAGCATACATTTATATTTTTGTACGATGTCGCTTAAAGTTTATCCAGTGCCATTGTATACTTGTTGTACAATTTCAATAAAGTATATTTAGTTTTATATCATACGGGATGTATCTACATTAAGATCTGAGAATCTGCGAAGCATCGGACTTTGAACCGTTGTTGTAACTAGACAAAGTGCTTGGGCCCTTTGTGGAATAATGTATTTTAAGTGTTAAAATTTTACACAGTTTATGAAGTGGCAGTGTAAAGTGGGACTTGATTGTAAGAACAATAGATTTTTAGATAAAACAGATTCATTCATAATTCTTTGTGGTGCTACTGAAAAATTCAGCGATTATTGATGCTAAATTTTGAGTGAGTTACACTTTCACAAACATTTATTATCATTATGACAAGAATATGTGAAATAATTTTTAAAGGTATTAATTTACTAGTATCAGGCATACGGGCGTCACGGCTTAGGCTGCCCACTGCTCCTGGTTTGTGTGTTTTCACTGTGTTTATGTGCACTTCACTGAATGGGTTAAAAGTAGAGCACTTATTTCACAATTTTGACAATCTCACACACTTAATATCTAACAAAAAGTTTGCTTTTATTGCATTGAAGCTCAACAACATCTGATGGTTGAACTCACTGTGCAGTGTTTAGTATTTACTAAACATCTTTAGCTCAAGTTTAAAGCTTTAATGTTCAAAATTTAAAGTTCAAAGCTTTAGTGATTCAACTATAGATTCTTTATATCTGAAATCCACCACAGATAACGGAAATACACTGTAAAAAAAAAAAAAAAGTGCTTGCCGTAACCAATAAATAAATATTGGTTCTCAAAAAAGGATTTTTTTTAATTAAGTAATTAAGACTTTAAATTTGTATGAGTACTAGACTTTGGCATTGACTGCTGCTTGTTATCAGAGACTAGTATTGGTTTAATATTTGTTTAACTAGAGTCTGTGCTAGAACTGTCCATTCTGCACAAGCTACTTAAAGAGCTAATTCTACACGCTAACCTACATATGTGCCTTGATTTTCTAATCGCCTCTTCTAAATTACTTTCTAAATATGGTCTTAAAGCGTAAAGCTTTTTTATCTTGTGCGTTGCCATGTTTATAGTTCTCCTGTGAGGCCTTTGCCACAGTGGTATGGCTGCTATGTGTGGAAGCGTCTCATTAGCTCTGTGTCGGAGACGGGAATCGGGATTTCCCTTCAGAGGCGGTAATTGGGGAAATCCATGTGGTTTTGTTCTTTTATTCTAGGTTTTTATCTCGGAATTCTCTATCCTCACCTGAGCCTTCAAACATGGATTGTTGCTATGTTTCCAAAGAGACGCCGGCTCCCAAAGGCTTTATTGGGTGTATCTACTTTCAAAACAAAATTGTAATATACAGTTGCCTTACAATACTCAGCTTGGCTAGGGATGTGATGCATGTTTGGTAGTAAACTGAAGTTTTTATGAAAATGAAATGCTCTACAGTCTTTGCCACCACAGTTAGCAATTAGCATAAATGTTTATTTGTATTGACTTACATTTACTGTTAGATATTTATATTAAGCTAGTTCATGCTATCCTTGAGAATTGAAGTCTTCCATCTTACAGTGTAAATTGCATTATTAGTTTTCAATTTAAATTTTTTTTAAATATTCAGTCACTAGCAAAACAGTACTTTTTTTTATGTCTATCGATGATAAAATGGCACCATTTCAGTTTTTGCAGCCGGTGTGACTGTACAAGCTTTTCAATCTTTCTCGTTTCTCGCAGCTTCCTCATTCAGCATTTCATGTAACAGAGGAAATTATTCAGTTGCCAGATGCCTTGTCATCTTTATTTCCAGCCCGCCGAGGATCTAAATTTAGTCCTCGCACGACTGTGAGTTTCTGTGTTTGTTTGTGAGAAGCGCGGTCTGTGAAAGTGCTTTGTGAGGACGCTTGGATGGTTCTGTTGATTTAGCCGCTGTACGGTTTACTTATTTATAACCGTGTGGCTCTGTGAGTAAGGGCAGATACGGCAAAGCGCAGCTTAATATGGATCCGGTGACAGGTTGGAGCCATTAATAAGGTGTTGATCTGGGCTGAGCTGACAGTAGTGCTGACACGGGGAGATCAGAGGGAAGAATCATGCTTAGCTTTGGGACCCTGCGCCTCAGGTAGCTCCTCTGTCGGCCCCCTTCCGTCATTACCCATGCTGAGGAGGTGGTACCCTCAACTCTTACACCTACATTAATCAAATCACACCCCTCTTTCTTCTGAAGCCCACCCGCCACCCCCTAATCATCACGATCAGGATGCTGGAAGGCAGAGAGAGAAAGAGAGGGAATACGATGGCGTGAAGGATGTCCACTAAACTGTTCCCTGTTCAGCTTTCACACCTGACTGTGACTGATGGGATTCGCCGTAGCCCCCTGACCCATCTCACAATTAAATATCTAAGGCCTCACTCACCGGGACGAATTAAAGCTCCAAATTGCCCTCGCCGTTGTTTTTTATGTGGGTCACAGCTTGTCCCTCGGCGTCTTTCAATTTCAGAGGTTTTGATAAATGTTTGTGCTTTGTTAAGGTAAAACGAATCAGGAGGGAAGAGGGAATTGTTTCACAAAACGAAGCGCAACGGGAATGAAAAGAATGGGGAGTGCTTTGCTTCGTCTCTATGTGGAGATCGAAATAAAACGCGTTGAATGTCAGACACTGACTTTTTTTTCGTTTTCATAAGCTTGTGCAACACAGAACAATATCGCAAAACAATCTTGCACCTGTAGTAATGCATTGATTGGCAGCTTGGAACATGCTAATTACTGTATTGCTAATGACAAAATCGTCCAAGCAACGCTTCATTTGCATGTCTAAACACTCTTGTGCTCATCAGAATGATGAACAGTTATATATCATCTTTATTTAGAGCAGATTAAAACCTCAGTGTTTGTGCATTTGTTGTAATTATATTCTTTCAAAATGGGAGAAAAATTATATTTGTGGTAAGGTTGGAATTTCCTTTGTGTCTAGGCCATTATTAAAGCAACGGGGGAAGACCACAGATTACACAGATAAGTAGGAAATCCCACACAAGCTTCCTGATCAGTTTTTACAGGAAATGAAAGTGAGGAGAAGGTAGTAGTTTCATGTCTGAACCGCTATCAAGATAAATGACTCTGCTAGGGCTTGTAATTCATTTAAGCTTTATTTAAGCTCCAGCTTTACAACCAAGCCTGAATGGTTCATGCAAAATAAACTAAAACATTCAGTCAGACAAATAAAATATTTATGTTCTATAGAATGACTGATTGAATGAGTAGTTTGTTATTCTTGTAAAAATGTACATATATAAAGCAACATGAATCTCTTACAAGGAGAAGATGAATCTTCTCAAGGGAAGACCCCAAAGCCCATACAGTATATCGCTTGTCTCAGAAGATTGGTTCAGAAGACTGAGAATGAACAACTATATACAACAATATGTGTATGTCTGATTACTACCCAGCCCCCAGATACCTTCCAACATGTCCACTCGATTGTCTATGCAAATCAGAAGAATGTCCACCTTCCTCTCCAAATGGGACACAAATGTTCTGGTCTTCAACAGTGATGTAAAGTACTCGAGTAAATTGACTTAGTTAGTTTACTTCAGTATTGTATTGTTTTGGAGTATCAACAAATAAGCAATGTTTACTCTCTACTTAACTACAGTTTTTATTGAGTATATGTACTC